>VIAV01000087.1:0-11349 GCA_009618065.1 Bathycoccus sp. SAG4 | reverse complement strand
GAAGAAATCGGATGTGGCGACGACGACGAAAGATGATGACGACGACGACGACGATACCGACAATAACGACGATGGAAAGAGGAAGAAGAACAGTCGCGACTTCAAACGTTTGTGGGCTCTCGAACAAACGTGTTCGATTATGTCGACGTTATCGCCAAGCGATCGCTCGGACGTATTGAGATTCTGCTTGTTCCACGCGTTCTATTCCACGTCCAAGAAACAAGTGCCGAAATCAATTATAGGTAAAAACATCGAAGACTGTCCAGATACGCTCCGAAGAGCGTTTTCGACACGTTTACTTGGAATGTTATTGACGAACATTCGTTCGCGCGGACGCACGCAGCAGCAGAAACAACACACTGAAAATATTAAGAACGGAGAGAAACAGAAAGGTGACGACGACGATGCGGAAAAAGAAGAGGAGCAAAAGTTTGACGCGCTTTCAGAAGCGTGCGATGCGGTGTTAACGTTTGACGCCGACGCTTCGTTGACGGACGTTATTCCGAACAGTGCTCGAGCGAAAGACGCGCGCAAAAATCTTGCGAATGCTTTAAAACTCTGCGAAAAAAAGCAAAATGCCGATAAAAATGATACAGCGACGTCGATCACTCCTTTGATAAAAACGCTCATCGTTTTACACGCTTCAGATCCGAAGCAGTTCACGTCGATTGTCGAGGACATTCCTAGATGCGTCCAAGAGCTTCTGCAACCGCCGAAGAAGAAAAAGACAACCAAAAAAGCGTCCAAGAAACAAGAGGATGAGGAGGAACAAGATTTGGAACCGATGGACGTTCTCAATGATTTGCTGATCGCTTTTCTCGCGCAGCCGTCCGCGTTATTACGTGATGTCACCGAACGTACTTTTAAAGGCGTCTCTGGAAAGATCACCGATCGAGGTATTGAAGATATTCTCAACGTTGTCGAAAATATGGGCGCCGAGAAGCGCGGCGACGATGACGATGAAGAAGATGACGATGACTCGGATGATGAAGATATGCTTGAAGAAGAGGACGATTCAGACGACGATTCTTCTAGTAGCGATGACTCGGACGACGAGGATGACGAAGACTCTGACGATGGCATGGACGCGGAAGCCAACGAAGATGCAATTGAAGCCATTCGTAAAGCTGCGATGAAAATGCAACAAGACATCGACGACGATAACTCCGGCGATTCCGACTCCGATGATTTTACAGACGAACAAATGTTTGCCACCGATAAACTTCTCGCCGAAGCATTTAGAGCGAAGAGACAGGAGCTTTCGCGCAAAAAGGCTTTGAAAGTCGCCGCGGCTGATTTCAAGTTCCGTGCTCTGTCACTTCTCGAACTCTTTGCAAAGTCACAACCAAGCTCAAAATTTCTTCCCGAAATCATCGTCCCACGGTTGCTCAATGCCTCTCGAAATGCTCGAATACGGTTTAAGAGTAATCCAATGGAAAAATCATTCTTAGAGCTTGCGCAAAGAATCGATAGCGTTTTGACGAAACACGCGTGCAAGCACGCCGCGATGGTTACAGGTGCGGGAAAAGACGTGCACGAGATCTTGATACAGTTAATCGATCTCGCCGATAATGGCGTAGGCGCTGGACGCGATAGTGACGCTGCGAAAGGTTTCGCTAAGACTGCTGCCGTCGCGTGCGCGTATATCGCCAAAGTTCTGGAGAGTAATGGCAAAGCACGCGTTGCCGCGGAGATATATAAAACGGCGATCACGGAAAAGTTTGAAAAGAAAACCAGCCGTTTACGCGCGCCATTTTTTGCCGAGTTGATCAAGCTTTCTCCGAACGTGTTAGCTCTTTCTTCCAAAGAGCTCGCTTCTTTGTGCGATTTAGGTGACAGCGCTCGCGCGCAGTTCTTGCGTCAAGAATCTTTACAGTTGCTCTTTCAAATATTCTCGTGCAAGCAAAGAGACCCATCGATACCTTCCGCGGATGAAATCAATTCGATGTGCGAGAAGCCGCTCGCGAATGCGGTTAAAGCAGAAGTTGAAAATCAAAGTCGACGTGCGGATATTTGTAAAATGTGTGCGAACGTTCTTGAAGCGATCGGGCGACGCGCCGAAGGCTTTTCGTTTTCGCAAAAAGCCAAAACTGCGATTGAAAACGCAAACGAAACGCAAAAAAAACGAAAGCCACACCCAAGTCAGAAAACTGTTCTCGCGTTAGAGCGCATCGCCAAAGCACTCGATATACATGAGTTATCGAAGAAGAAAAACAACGGAGAAGATGGTGAGAAGATGAAGACGAAGAAACGAAAAAGTTTGCTCGACGATGAAAAGAAAATGAAGAAAAAGAAGGTGACCTCGTCGTTCAAGTGAAGAAGAACATCGTGGTGATATATAGCTCTAGATCATGTTAAAAGTGCACCAGGCATCATTATATTCGATTACATTTCATTACAGCACAAGCGCACATCAACTACATGTAATCGACAGCCGGGACATCGACCGGAGCATCCCCGGCAAACGCTTAACTTATTTTCGCCAATTTATTCTTCAGCAGCCGGGGCATCAGCCGGGGCATCGCCGCCTAAGCTCGGCAAAGACGGCAAAGACACCGACGGAATTTCGATGCTCGGCAAAGAAAACGGGAGCCCGCCGCCCTCTTTCTTCGCCGGCTTCGGCGCTTCCGCTCTTTCCGGTCTCACGAATTTCTTCATCGGCGAAGAAGCCTTTCTCGCGTTCGCATCGTCAATCGCACTATGTTCCGGCGAGACGACGCCGAAGGATCGGTTTTGGGCGTACGCGGCGGCGTAGACGTCTTCGATGTCGTCCGCCAACGCGGCGCCCGACGTGGAGATGGTCGCGATGGTCGCCGCTAACAAAGCCGCGTTCTTCGCGGTGTTGTTTTTGGAAACAACTTTGGTAGATCGTTTCGTGGTCTGTTGGTGTGTTCGTTTACAAACCCAAAAACGCGAGAAAAGAAAGGTGTTTTTTCGTTGGTCAGCTTTGTCGAACTGCGATTTTCATCTCCGTTATTCTCATCACGTATAAAAAAATAAATAATAAAAAATAAAAAATATCTCTCTTTTTGTCCAGGTGGCAAAAGCATCCCCAATCCAATCGATCACCGCGCTCAAAAAGAGCCCTTCCACCTTTCGACGACGCGAGAGACGAAAAGAGACCCGCCCCGTGTCGCCCGCGACGACATCATAAAAAAGCGGTGGGCAAAACCAACGGGCGTCTCTCTCGCGCTCGCTCTTTTTCCGCTCGCGCGCGTTTGGGGGATCGGTGACGCCGGAGTGTTCATCATCATCATCATCATCATCATCGGGGCACACGATTCTGATCGAATTGGATCACAGAATTTGATGACATCGCGAAGATGCATCTTCCCGCGTAATAAAACCGCGACGATTTGCGTGGCGCGCTACTAAAGAAAGCAGCATCTCGAGGAAAAAAAAAGAACAACAACAACGCGTCGATGATGTCGATCGAGGGCGCACCTTATTCGCGGAGCACACGACCGCGTTGGCAGAGGCAGAGATGGAAAACATGTTTTGGTGGGGGTTTGTTAAATCACGCGAGAAAATTATGACGAAAAATCCACAAAAAACAAAGAGAAAGATTTGTTGTATATGGTTTAGGGTATCATCTCTAATAGGTGTGTGTTTTGTTACCTTTAGTTGAGTTTATCCCCGTCGCCGCCGCCGGATCCTCTCGGCGTCGCGCCACCCCCGTACCCGCTACCGCCCACAGTCGAGCCGCCACCGTGACCGGCACTCGTGACCGGCAAAACGCTGTTTTTCTCTTTGGGCAAATCTGGAGGCATGAAATACAAAACTAAGGAGCAACACGCGATGGTGATTCCCAGGAATAACTGTAAGCTCGGCTCTAAACCGAAGAAGGAAACGCTCAACAGGGCAGTCAACAACATCGCCGAAGACGTGGCGTAGACTTTAACGATCGTATCCGCAAACTTCTGTAACCACGAAACAAATAGTCCACTAAACGAAAAGTTAATCACGATTAACCACGTGATCGCGGTAAAACCGTTGGTACAATCGAGGAACCAGTTCCCTCCGCTGTTTTCGCCGAAGAAATCGTCCCAGGTTAACCTCAAAGCGTTAAACACTACCCCAAACGCGTATAACTGCACGTTTTGCCAATACAAGTTGTCATTATTCTTCTTCAATAAAAACTCGGTATATACCCCCGCTGTCGCGCTCAAACACGCGCTCAAAATCCCCAACATGTACCCCACTACGGGCGCGGACAACGTCTCGTCGCCGCACCCGGATATCTGCGACACGGTCGCTCCAACCGTTAACAATAACAACGCAATCCATTGCGTCCGCGTCATCATCCTTCCAAGCGCAAATCGAAACAAAATTCCAGTCGTCACAATCTTCAAGTTGCCTAAAATTTGGTACGTCGCGGCGTCCACGTACGCCATCGTGTAAAATTGGACGTTGTTATGCATCACGTATATGATCGATGGAATCGGAAAAAGCATCACCGACTTCAAGTCCATCGTCATGATCGTTCCTTTCGGATCTCGTGTCTTCGCGCGCCTCAGGAGCATCACCGACAGTATCAGTTTCACCAGTTCCGAGAGTAACGGCACGACCGCGCTATTGTATGGATACTTCCCGTCCACTTTCGACGCTTCCATCAACAAGCCTTGGGAACACGTGAAAATGGTCAACGTCGCGGCGACGGCGAGTTTCCGCATGCCGGAAATCCTCGCGACCACCGCCATTTTATTGTGGTTTTCGCCCCGCTGCTGCTGCTGTCGAAAAGTCGACGGGATCGCTTTCGTTTTTTTCTCTCTCTCTCTCACCTCTCTTTTGGTCGTCGACGCAGGGAAGAAGAAGACCCCTTGTTTTTGTGACGACATTTTTGATTCGATTTTGATTTTTTCTCCTCAGAGATAAAATTCAAATGCATCGCATCTCTCTCGGACACGACCAAGAGGGGAAACCGCGGCGGCACCACCACCATCAACGCTGCACTCGTAGGTAGGTCGTCGATACGATGAGCGGCGACGCGACGGACTCCAACAAAAGACTCAAAAGCATGCTCCTCCTCTCTCTGTGGTGTCTCGTCCTTTCCGTGTGGACGACACGGCAGATGTCGAATTGGAAAAACGCGCTACTCTCGCTGTTCCCGTATTATTCTTCGTCTTCCTCTGACGGGGGTGATGAGGACAAAAACGATGATTTTCGTCTCGAAGAAGGAATCGTGATTAGTCACGAGCGATGCGCGATGGAGAGGAACCTCGGGTGGTCGTTTTTTACGGCGACGAAGCAGAGACGCAAAATGGATGCAGAAGAGCAGTGCACGTGCGAACGAGGCTATGGAGGCACGAAATGTCGAGATGCCGTGTGCGCGGACAAAAACTGTTCGCCGCACGGCGTGTGTCAATACGGGTACTGCTTATGCGACGAAGGGTGGAAAGGAACGGAGTGCGATATTCCTATGTGTAATGAAGACTATGTGAAGTGTAATGCACAGCACGGTAGGTGCACTAATCCGGATTTCTGTTCGTGCGACGACGGATATTACGGGCAAACGTGCGATAAACGGTGCGAGCGAGGCAAGTTCAAATTTCTAGAGCAAAGATGCGAATGCGAGAGCGAGAAGTGGGTTGGCGAGGCGTGCGAGTGGCCGACGTGTGAAAATGAGTGCTCGTTTCACGGAGAGTGCGTGAAACCGGACGTGTGTGAGTGCAAGTTTGGGTTCAGTGGGGAGGAATGCGAGACGGATGATTTAACGGCAGACGTCGGGGCGTTTGATAGTAAAGATAGATATGGTTTGATGAATGCGGGGGAAACTATTCAGGCATTGACGTTATCAAAAGACGTCGTGGAAGACGAGAAAGGTTGGAGAAACGTACAAAAGTGGACCTCGCACGTGAAGGACGAAAAAAGCGAGCAGCCTTTGGTTAAGCGCTCGTTCATCTCTAAACTACCGTTGCCGGAGGTGGACGAACTTGGGATGGATCGGAACCCGAACGGAGAGATGATGTTTAAAACGTGCGCTATAGTTGGTCCTTCGGGAAGTATGCAAAGGACCAAACCAGGTGCGGTTCTCGACGCGCACATCGATCAAATATTCCGCATAGACTTGGCGCCAACTGGCGTAAAGTATAAAGACGTCGCAGGTTTGCGCACGACCTTTCGCGTGCTCGACCGCGATGCTGTGGAGACTTTAATCGAGAGGAAAGATTTAGTCGACCCTAAAAACCCACGTTTGAGGAAGTTTAAAGATACAAAACTATTGTTGTGGCGCGCGGAAAGTTACGAACTGTTTCCGTTGTTGAAAACCAAGTTTCCCAAGGACGATTGGGACATCATGAGTCCCGATATTATCGCGCCGTTTATCGAAAAGTACAACGAAGTAAAGAAAAAGTTGTTATCCGCTTCGTATTCTTCTACCTTGGAACAACATCACTTGCAACGTCACCAAGCGCCTCCGTCTGCGTTGCTCACGTTAGCTTTCGCAAAACGAACGTGTAAATATATCCAAGTCTGGGGATTCGACCTTACGAGTTTTAGTTACAGAGCGCAAACCGGGGAAAGTTTTAGTTACTTTTCCTCGCCAACGTTCGAGCCCGATGCATACGAAAATGGAAAGAGAGACTTTGAATACGCTCTGTTGAGAAACGTGGCTTTACACGCGGACTACGGAAGTATCGAGTGGTGCGACGTTGACAACGCGGAAAAATGCATGTCAAAATCGAAAACATTTGAAAGAGAAGATGATTTATCCGTGACGACGACGACGACGACGATAGAAGGAAACGATGGCAGCGATATGTAAACGTAATAGTTAGTATTTGTAATAGGTAATAGCAGCATATGATTCTAATATTTTCCACGCGAGTTTCTATGTAAAATCGTCACCTCTTCTCCGCCAACATCCTCCGCAACAACTCCCTCCCGCGTTTCTTCTCCGCGTTCTTCTTATGCTTCTTCGAATTCAAATGGTCGTTCCGTTGATGTTCGGATTGCATAACTTTACGTTCGCATATATCACAAGTCCAAGGAAAAGTGATGACGTCATTTTTTATCTTATCTTTCACGTTTGAAGTCACCGCGTCCTTCTCCTCTTTCTCTTCCTCTTCCTTCTCAAGTCTTTCCGAATCAGTTTGGTCCACTCGTCTTTTCTTGTTCGTGTTCTTGTTCTCTTCTTCTTCGTCGTCGTCGTCCCGCTTCTCCTCTTCATTCGGCCCATTTCTTCTGCGGAAATCGTTTTTCTCTCTCTCGTCTGCTTCTGCTTCTTCTTCTCGCTTCCGCTTCCGCTCCAAAAACTTCGTCTGCAACTTCTTCCTCGACAGTTGGTCGCGAAGAGAATTGGAAATCCCAGTTCTTACCGACGCGCTATTCGCGCCGTCGAGCGTGCCTCCACCGTACTTAAACCCGTTTGACTTCGCGCTCGTACCCCGGGTGAGCTGTAAATCCCGGCTGGCTTTGGACGCGTGCCCATCTTTAGGGCCCGGGGCGGGCATGTATTCGCGCGCGCGCAAATGTTCTGAGGCAAATGAAAGGTAGTTACACCCCGACATGGGTTTGTGAGAGGAGAAAATGCGCGTATTAAAACAAATCTCGCTACGAGCAGTACTACCCGTCGATGTTTATTTATCGTCTCTGATTTCTTTCTTCGTCGTTTCTCCATTTGAAATCCCTAAAACCCTTTCGGCTAACGTTGGCTCTCGAGCCGGAAGCATGTTCAACACCTCCGTCAACTTAGTAATCACGTCGTCTCTTAATTCCACATCTAACGCGACTTGACTGCCATTCTTTTTATAATACCTCGCCAACTCTCTCAAAACCTCACCAGTGATCGTGCTCGTTTCTAAATCTTTCGTTTCCGGCCGTCCTTGCCAGGTTTGGATGTAGTCTTTGACCGCTTGCTTCGCCGGGTCGGCGGCGGCGAAGCGTTCGGAGACGGACGCGGACGGATGGTCGCGTTCGAATTCGACCGATTTTAGTAACTGTTCGCACGCTAAGCGGAGCTTATCGGTATAGTCTTTCGGTAAAGAAGTTGCCATGTCAGCCGCAAAAGCATCGGTGGCAATGCCCGAAGACACCATCAAAGCGACACACGCGCCAATCGTTTGGAGAACGACCGACCGTCTGGAGGCCTCAGCGTTTGAAGATGAGGCGACTCTGACGCGTTCGCTCCCACGCACGCGCGAGGCATCGTCGTCGCATCCACCATCGCCTTTCGTCGCATTCCACCACCACCACCCCCTTCTTCTTCTTCTTCTTCTCGTCGTCGTCGTCGTAAAGTATGAAGACGACGACGACGACGACGACGTGATACGAGACCATCTGTTTTCCCTCTCTACAAATGCGCGACCGACCCAAAGTGGTGTTGGTGCATTCGACGATGCTTTGGAAGACGACGACGTAAACGACGACGACGACAAAGAACTCCCAAAACCGCGTTTTGTCGAGACGACTTTGACGACGTCAACGACCTTGGGTTTTGGCAGCGACGAAAGGGAGGAGGACACTGCGATGCTACGGGTCATGATGATGATAGAGTTTTTCCCGCAAAGCGCGCGTAATAACGTTGAAAGTCTCTTCTCGCGTTTTGAAACGCAATCCAATTTCTCCCTTTCTTTTTCCTCCTTAGAAAAATTCCCTTTGCACGGAAAACGATGCAAACGACGACGACGACGACGACGACGTGCCTCGCGCTGGGGCCTCGGTGTCGTCCTCCGGCGGCTCATAGCGTAAAAAAAGAGAGGAGGAACTCGTCGCGGGGTTGTTGCGGCACGGCATCGAGGAGGAGGGCAAAAGTCGTTGCTTTTTTGTCTCGCGACGACGACGACGACGACGACGGGAAAGAATCCAATAACGATGATACTACTAAAGCGACGACGACGACGACGACAAACGACTGCGCGAGAAGACGAAGAACGGTCCTCGCCCTCGCGGTGGCGTCGACCGCGACGGGGTGTGGAAATCCAAAACTTAAGTCCGCCCGAGCGATTCAATCGGAAATCGAATTGCGCGATTTGAAGTACGAAGCGACCGAGTGCCCGCCAAATCAATACATTCCGTCGAAGAAGTCGGCGATGTGCGTCGAGTTTACGGCGACCGCGACGAGCAAGAAGAACGTGTCCGCGGCGAACGTGTTCGGATTCGT
Organism: Bathycoccus sp. SAG4; assembly: GCA_009618065.1. Classification (NCBI taxonomy): domain Eukaryota; kingdom Viridiplantae; phylum Chlorophyta; class Mamiellophyceae; order Mamiellales; family Bathycoccaceae; genus Bathycoccus; species Bathycoccus sp. SAG4. The sequence goes on along the minus strand of VIAV01000087.1, from coordinate 2,249 downwards.
GGACGATTACGATGGGAACAGCGCGGCGACGAACAACGACACGGGAACGTCGAGAGTGGTGCTGTCTCAAATCGATCGACCCATTCCAGAAGGCACGAGCGAAGTGAAGTTCGTGGTGACGGTTTTTAAAGACTCGTACAAAAAAGGCGCGTTTAAGCTGAGAGGATTCAAAGCGATAGAAGCGAACGCGGCGATTAATAAAAGGTTCGTGCCTCTAGGGGATTGCGATTTAGATCCAGCGGCGCCGGGGTGCCCGAACGACCCCAACGCTTAATCGTATGCGCGCGTCGTGGTATTTAGGTTTAGCTTTCTTTCGCCGATATGTCTATTATTATTATTATTATTGTTAAAATTCTCCTTTCTCGCTCTCTTGTTACACTTTGTATGTCTTTTCACGTCTCACCGCTTGTGCCCCCCCGACTGTACATACCACGAATAAAATTCTATCAAAATATTCCGCAGATGCGCCACCAGGCCATACCAACGGTGCTCCAAATGAACGCGTGGACGCAACTCACGTACAAGCCTTGCTTCCATAATTTCTCCAATCTAATCTTACCGGACCCGAAATACACTGCGGCTTGACCACTCGCGTAGTGCGTTAAACCACCGAACGTATTCGTATTCATAGCTAATGAGATGGCTGCTAATTTAGGAGGAACACCTCCAGCAATCATCATGGTTAAAAAGGCGCCGTATAAAGCGCCGACGTGCGCGGATTGCGAGGCGAACATGTAGTGGCTTAAAAAGTACGCCAAATGCAACGCAACAAAGGCAGAAGTACCAACTAAGTTCCACGAGATGAGAAAATCGCGAACAAATCCAGAAAGCCACTCGATGACGCCTAAATCGTTCAACTGTTTAGACATGCCAATCAAGATGGCAAACCAAATCAACGTGTCCCACGCGCCTTTTTGCTCTAAAGCGTCATCCCAGGATAAAACGCCGCTAATAAGCATTAAACATAAACCAGTCATCGCAGCAACGACCGGGGCAATACCGAGTGGAGCACCAAAGACCCATAAAAATACAGTCGTTCCCAAGGAGAAACACATGCGCTTCTCAATCTCGGTCAAAGGACCCATAGCTTGTAGCTTCTTCGCCGCTTCCATGGGCGCTTTCGGCGTCGCGTTCAACAGAGGTGGATCAACAATGAACACGATCAAAGGAGTAACCAACAAACATATAAGCGCAGGGACAAACGCCGCCTCTGCCCACTCATTGAATGGATTGACGAACGGAATCCCCATCCCGACAGCAATTTGCATGCACAAGAAATTCTGCGCCGCGCCGGACATTAAAAACGCCGACGTTGCCCCGGTTCCTTGCAATTGCTGCCCAACTAAGTACTCCTGGGTTCTCGGATCTAACGATTTGATGACTGGAATGAATACTCCGGCGGCTCTGGCCGTAGTTGACGGCATCGCTGGTGACAACAGCGCCTCAGCGAATTGAAACCCGTACGCTAACCTCAAACTCGATTGTCCGGCCACCGAGACGAATAACAACGCCAAGCGATCGCCGAAGCCGGTCTTGACGAACGCTCGGGCAAAAAAAGCGGTAACTAAAATGAGCCACACCACCTGGTTCGACACCGACGACAGTGCTTGCTCAAACGTCAACGTTTTCGTCAACAAACTGACCGTCATCGCCCCAAACGCCCACGCGCCAACCGGCAACGGCTTCAAAACTAACCCGCAAATAGTCGCAGCAAAGATCGCCAACAGTTGCCACGCTTCCGATGTCAACACGTCTGGTTTTGGAAACCCATAAAACACGGCAAATCCAACCGAGATGGCAAACAAAGCCGTCTTTCGGTGAAACGTAGCCAATTCCGGTGGTTTCACCCCAAAGTTCGGCTCCTCGTCCTCGCTCGCGTCGTACATGTTATTATTGCTCTCATCTTCCTCACCACCACCTGCTGCCCCAGCGCCCGCTCTATTCGATCGCCGCTTTCGTCTGTCCTTTTGTTGTGCTCTAATTCTATCGCGCCGCATCGGTACCGTCTCCTTTGTCATCATCAAACCATCATTGGTTTTTGTCCCCATCATCATCGCGTTCGAAGGAAAGACACATCGGTCTCCCTTTTCCCCACGAAAGGCGCGACACCTATGAACCCCCCCGCCGCGTCTTCTGCCTCCTCTCGTCGTGCTATTTTTGCATCTCTCCGTTCTTTTGTTCTTCTTCTTCTTCGCGTCGTCGTCGTCATCTTCTTCCGCGACGACGACACTCGTCGATCGCGACGACGA
>VIAV01000086.1:0-11438 GCA_009618065.1 Bathycoccus sp. SAG4 | reverse complement strand
CTTTCTTTCTTCTCTTCTGTGCAGTAGGCGCAGACTCATTCTTTTCATTTGTCGCAGGGACAACTTTACTCGGCGCCGCCGGGTTCAATAAGTCCTTATTGTCCTTATGTTTCTTATCTTTCTTCGATGGAACTTCAGCAACTGCACTCGCCTTCTTTTGCACGCCACCATTGCCACCTTTCTTCACGACATTTTTCAGGATTTGCGACAAGCCTCCAGGAGTCTTTGTCACTTTCTTCTCAACAGTGGCGGGCGTTTTTTTCTTCTGAGCAGGTGGCGTCGCCACTTTCCTTTTACCTTTACTAGAAGAACTGCTGCTACTACTACTGGAACTGGAATCGGAACTACTCGAAGAGGTGGAGGAAGAGGAGGAGGAGGAGGAGGAGGAAGAAGAAGAAGAAGAAGAAGAAGAAGAAGAAGAAGAAGAAGGTTTCGGAACTTCAGCCTTATTCACAGCTGCCGGAGTTGTCTTGACTTTTCCCGCCGCACCCTTGATTACTCCTTCTACAGCGGTCGGTAACTTCTGATCGTACCCCAAAATAGTCGCGACTTTATCGAGCACCATTCGCGCAGGTTCGTTGAATGTGTTCGGTCTCTCTTTCATCGTGCCAATCATGGCTGTCCACACTCTCGTTGGGAGTCCTTTCTTTGCTTTGTATCCGCCTGGATAAACCTTTGCTACAATCACACAAATGGTAATGAGAGGTGCTGAAGGTCCATTAACTTTTGGAGATAACGCTTGGATGACCTCAAGCGTCTCTTCGTAAACGTTTCCGCTCCCGGTCACCTCTGCCTGGCATTTCTTTATTTCCCCCACAACCTCTTTTGCAGACGCATACGCTTTCTGCGCTGAATCACCGGACAATTTGTCGCAAGCAGATTTAAATCCAGAGTGCTTTTGCAAACTCTTTGCAAATATCGGAAAGCGAACGTTGTTTTTCTTTGAATCAAGTAACTTTGCAACCAACTCTGGTGTCATCAACTTGGCATTGGGTTTTGAAGCAGTGGCTTGTCCCGACGAAGGCTGTGGCGGTGTCTTAGCCTTCACCACATCAGTGACTGGTTTCTGTGCATCCGCAACGCCCACAGTTCCTTTCTTGCTCTTCTTTGCCACAGACGCCTCGATTTTAGGGGCTTCGGAGGCGAATCTACTCTTCAAACTTGGGACCTGCGGGGCAGCAGTAGCAGCGGCTGTGGTCGTTTCTCCTCCAAGATAGTAACTGTCTCCTTGAAATCTGGACGGACCGATAGAAATCGGAGTCGGACCTCTCGCCGCAGCTTTGACGTTCGCATCGATCAAGGATTTCGGAGATAAAACGTCGATCGTCTTCGCGTCGACGATTTTCTTCGCGCTCGAGTTGCCTGCCTTTTCTCCTCCTTTTTTTGAGTGCAATTGAGCTAAATAATTGGTGAACGGAATCGAACGAAAAGACTCGTCGTCGACTGGATATGAAACGCCAATGCCGGCACCTTCGTCGTTTTCGTGTAAGAATCCATCCATCCTGGTCACTCTCACTTCCCCGTACAGATTTCCATACAAATTTGCGTGTTTCTTCTCAATCGCACTAGTCAGCGCATTATAGTTCGAAGAATTTGGTACGAGAACGACTAAAGTTGTCCCGTACGAAGTCATCACCTTGCATACTTTTACATCAGACATTGTCACTCTCTTTTCTTTGTTTACTACAAGGGAGTTTTAAAGAAAGACACAGATTCAATCAGATGCTGTCGAGTTCGTTGTGAATTATAAGTTGTATATTCGCGCGACAAAAGAAGAAATTGGCTTAATTTGCAGAGTGACGCCAATTCAACAATTCAAATTACGACGAACACTAAAAAATTCCCTTCAGGGGGGGGGGGGGGGGTCTCTCTCCTCAAAAGAATTTTTGAAGAAGAATGCTGAGGCACATCCCGTCGTCGTCCTCCTCCTCCTCCTCCTCCTCCTCCTCCTCCTCCTCCTCCTTCCTATTTGCGTTAGCTTCTCGGGAGCGCATTCTAACGACGGCGACGACGACGACGAGGAGGAAGAGGAGCAAAACAAGACCAAAGTCCTTTTCTTTCCAACGCTGTCATCTTCGCGTTGAGGAAAATGACGGTGCACAGAAAGAAGTGTTGCTTATAAAACACGATGTAAGAAGAAAAAGAAGACGAAGAAGGACAGATGTTCGCGCGCGAAACGACAATGAAGAAGAAGAAGCGTCTTCGGAGTCATCAACATCATCATCAAAACAAGAAGAAAGAGAGAAGGAGCAACAACAAAAGAAAAATATGGCAATATTTCAAGATATGCTCGACGGACGCGTTCGAGGAGGATCCAAGATGAAAGGACCATCGCTTGGAATCGGGAGCGTGCTCGATTTGGCGCAATATCGCAGCAAATGGGATGTTCCTTGGGGCGGATGGACGGTATTCGGAGGTATCCTCGGCTGGTTAACGAGTTTTGTTCTAACTGCGGCAGTTTTAGTTCCGCTCTTTGTCTCGCAAGAACTTGGCTTAGACCGAAGTCAGTTTGATGTCGAGCAACAGGCACAGTATTTGTTACTCGTCCAAGTCGCCGAAACAGTGATATCACTGGGTATTATATACGGTTGCGTTGCGAAATATAAAGACGACATGTTTTCTAATCCAGAGAACGATTGGTTTGTGGTTGATTTTTCGCATCCACTGGACACTGGCAAAAACGGTTGGTTGGTGTACGGCATCAGCGGCTATCTGCTGACCTTTGCCGTCGTCGCGGTGACTGGATTTGCGATCGAATCTTCACAAGAGGTTGTGAAAGTTATGCAAGATAGTCCAATTGCGAACGATCCAAGCGGGACGATCGATGCAATCTCATCGGCATCAGCAACTAAAGTTCAAGAAGTTGGAACAATCGACGGCGTCTTGCCTTTGATTAAATCGGAAGACCCCGTAGCTGTCGGTTCACTTCTCGCAGTAACGAGTGTTTTCGCACCTCTTTTAGAAGAAACGGTTTTTAGAGGGTTCTTACTAGCTTCGCTCACAAAATGGCTGCCTGCTCCGGGCGCAGTTGTGTTTTCGAGTTTCATTTTTGGTCTTGCGCACCTCGCGCCGAGAGATTTCCCCGAACTCGTTGCGCTTGGGTGCGTATTAGGTTTTTCGTATGTGCGAACGAGAAACCTCCTCGTCCCCATGTTCATCCACTCGTGTTGGAACTCGGGTGTACTCATACTCGTGATCTTTGCGATACATTTGGGGATCGCGGAAGAGTTAGGGATTCCTGGTTTTTAATAGGGGTAGCTGTCTTTGTACCAGGTAGCAAAAGTAATTACACTAGGTAGTAATATACAGGGGATGTTCGTTATTGACAATAGTATGTACTACGTATGTGAATGTTCGTTATGGTGGTACAGATTTTTTTGGAGCCATTCTTCCTCCCAACGCTCTTGCGGTATCGTCTCTACGAATCGGAGGCCGCCTTTTATCATTTACAATCATCTTACCATCTTTCTCCTCGACAGTCGTATTCGCGTTTTTGTCAATTGTGATGGGCGCAGACGTGGTAGCAGCAGTAGAATGAGGAGGAACGGGCTGTTCTTCTTGATTATGTTGATGCTCCTGTACGAAACCTTGTTGAAATGGATGTTGCGGATACGTCATTTGAACCCCTTGTGAATGATGCATTTGACTCAACGCCATGAGCATTTGTTGTTGCCAGAAATTCGGCTGTTGATCAAGTCCGCTCGGAACCATCATCGCAAAGTTTGGACACATGTTTTGCTGAACAAATAGCGGATGAGATAGTGCAGCAGGATCGTTCTGATAGTTTTTATGCATAAATGGTGTGCGGCCGTCAGTCCTAGAACCGTCTCTTGAACTGTCATTGTTAGTATTTCCAGAATCACTTTGTGATGCAGCTTCTTTTGCGGATGCAGCCTTAGTGTTGCTAGCGTCGGTATCGACATTTAGTTTGTCAGCCCCATGGTCTGAATCCAACTTGAAGCCATTCGCTGCTGTACAAGTACCAGATTTTGTCGAACCAAGCTGTGCGGAAGTCATGGTGCTATTTGTATTCTTCTTATCATCCGCGTTTCCATTCGCCCCGGGCAATTGAGTATCTTGGAGCGAGGGTAACGCTTGCTGAAACCGTAACAGATCATCGACAGTCATGCTATTTAACATATTCAAGTTCAAAGGATTTCTTGGAGCAAGGCCGGCGATTGACATAGCATTGTGTGCCCAAGCGCGCTCTGTTGGACTCAGTAAAGTTTCCAAATTGTTCGAAGCACCAGCGACTTGATGCATAAACTGCGATTGCGCGAACATGTTATTTCCACTGGTGAGTATGTTGTTACCGCTACCGTAACCAAAAGGGTATATCATCGGTGCGCTCCTCATTCCTGCAACCAAATTTGTATAAAAGTTCATCGCTCCACCGCTGCCGCCGCCGCCTAACATTCCCGGAAAGTTCTTCAAAAACTCTTCGTGGTGATTCTGTTGGATGTTTTTGTTATTAGTCGCAATGGATGTGTTTGCGTTACACTTCCTCTTCTTCGTGTTTTTCTTTCCTGTCTCGTAATGGTCTATTTCAGTTGCTGAACCGTCCGACGATCCGTCTAGTTTTCGTCCATCTTTTTCTTCTCCTTTTTCGGCTTGATGCGCAATAAAGGCAAGCTCACCTAAACCTCCAAGTTCTCTAAACATTTTTGGACCGCTTTCGTTTACTGCAACATTTTCACCCTTTTTGTACAGCGGCATCGAAGTTATAGCGGTAACAGCCGCACCCGTTGTCTTACTACTTCTTCTTCGACCGGCGCCGACTGGAACGTTTCGCAAGACGCCGCCTTCGGTCCAGTATCTTTGGCACCCTTTGCAATAAAAACGCGGTTGTTTAATGTTATGGTTGTTGTAATAGCAAAATTTTGTGTCTTTGGAGGTGCACCTCGGGCAAACGACAGGATTTTCCGGCGGTGGGAGTTTAGGACGCCCTTTCGCGTCCAGTTTAGTGTCGTTCTCCTTCTTCTTCTTCTTCTTCTTCGTTGTCGTTGTCGTCTCTTCTTTTTCTTCTGCTTTTTCTTCCTTTTTTTCGCACACCTCCTTCTTCCTTTGTTCCATAGTCTCTTCCTCCTTCGAAATGTCAACGACGGTTGGTGCTTTTCGTTTCTTTGTCGTCGTCGTCATCGTCGTCGTAGGGGTAGGAGTAGGAGTAGTTTTCATTCTTTCATTCTCAAACATTTTCCTCTCTTTCAAAAGTTATCTTGAACTTTTTGTCCGGGGAAAATTCAAATCTCTTACGACTACGTCTATGAGTACTTGCAACAGTTTTAAGAATACTGCTACTTATTGCAAGCAAAAAACTTTCGAGATGCTCTCCTCTCTTGGGGGTCTCTCTGTTCTTCCTCTCTTTCTTTTCCTCGCGAGAATAAATGAAACGAATCCGGGTTGAGACTTTTCGTTTTTTAAGAGAAAGAGCTGTGAGGCCCCCCAACGCTTAGCTGAATCTGACTTTTATTTCTGTTTTTATGATATTTTTCAATACTCTACCCTTTTCCTCGAGCGTTTCTCCCGAGTCTCGTCGCGCGCGCAAATAGAAATAAGCGTGTCCAAAAGCTTTCGTTGCAATTGGTGCCGTTCGCGTTTTGGAGAGCGTCAAATTACGTGGCTTTTAAATATGATGTATTTCCTGTGTTTGGATAGGAGGATATCTTTTGTTTTCGTTGATTTTTTTTCTCCTTTTTCATCTTTTTTGGGTTGTTTGGTGTGAATTGATTCGCCTTTTTTCAAAGAAGGGCGTCAGTAGGATTGTACTGACGTTTTTACTGACGTTTGCCTGACGCGTATTTTTTATAGGAAGAAAAAAGTATAAACGAAGGAGTACTCTCTTTCTCTATTTCATAAATCGTTCACAAGAACGTGTCTAAAAGCAGATTGTTTACTACGAAGTTCATCTAAAGCGTCGTTAATCTTACTCAAAGGCGTTTTCTTCACCGTCGCGCCAATCTTATTCTTTGCACAAAACTCAAGCATTTCTTTCATGTCTCGGATGCTCCCAGTGTTTGAGGTCGTGCAGTTCGTCATCGTGAACCCCATGGTGAACGTATCAATCATAAACTTAGGCACCATTCCTACAAAACACATCGTCCCGCGAGGTCGCAAGAGGCCGAAAAATTTTTCAAATTCGACCGTTTCCGAAGTCGCGATGGTTACCAAGATGAAATCCAATGTCCCAGCCGCTTTTTCCATCTCTTCGTCTGAGGTATGCACTAAAAAGCCCGTCGCACCGTGTTCGAGAGCCATGTCTTTCTTCGAATCCGAGGAGCTAATGGCGATAACTTCGTTTCCAAACGCCTTTGCGAACTTAATCGCCATGTGCCCGAGACCACCAAGGCCTAATATCCCAACCTTATCGCCCGGTTTCGTTTGTTCCTTCAACGGTGTCCATACGGTTTGTCCCCCGCATAACATCGGGGCGATTTCGCAACTATCCAACTCATTTGGAATGGGAAATACGAACTGTGAATCTTCGCATCGCATCACGTCAGCAAATCCACCTCTATTGCCCTCACAGCACGTGCACTTCACTTTACCACACAGCTGTTCGTTGCTTTTAGTGCACCACTCGCACGAGTGGCACGAAGCTGATTGCCAACCGACCCCAACTCTTTGACCAACTTCAAGACCTTTCACGTTTTTTCCCATTTGCGTGACCGTGCCGACGACTTCGTGTCCACATACCTGAGGAAACACCGCGTACTCACCGTAATCTCCTTTTATTAAATGCTCGTCGCTTCCGCACAAGCCGCAACATTCCACTTTGATCTCTACACCTTCGTCCGCCAAAGGCAGCAGATCGATTTCAATCTGTTCGAGTTTTTTCGCGTTCACTTCGAGCGCGGCATAAGCTTTTGTAGTAGTAGTAGTGGTGGTGGTGGTCATGGAGTACGTATACTGTCGAAAGAAGACGTTTTAGGATATTCAACTAGTATGAACTTTTGTCTCACGCGGTAAGCTTTCTCTATGTTTTTTTTTTTACGAATTTGTGTGGTGAAAAAAACACGTTTATATTTACAAATCAGTCTTACAAATCTTACAAATTAACTTTAGTTCATCGCTTTGCCATGAAGTTTTGGTTCTTCGACATTATCCTCGTCCACCTCGCGTCCATCGCATACGTAAAGCGCGACAAATGTTCGACCATATCGGCGATTTCGAACGCGTCGCAGACGCTTACCAATCGACGTTTTGATTTCATATCGCTGACCGATGGCATACTCAACCAATACTATGGCATCGTCACTCAATAAAGGTGACGCATCTAAGGTTAAAAGAAGATCTGGATAAGAAACCTTCTCGTAGGGAGGACAGAAGGACACGAAATTAAAAGCCCCACCGACACCAGAAGCGTTTTTCGAGTGTCTCTGTAAAAACGTTTCCACGGAAGCGCAATGCGCAGTCGCCTTGTTCTCTTCTCCCAAGGTTTTAATGTTCGCACGCGTGACATTTTTTACCGTCCAGTCATCCATTTCAACGAAGTGCGCATCCACGCATCCTCTCGAAAGCGCTTCTAATCCAATTGCACCAGTGCCAGCGAACAAATCCAACCATCGGGCGTTTTCTGGAAATTGTACATTTGAACGCGACCCAACGAAACTTAGAATCATATCAAACGTCGCCCCGCGAACAACGCCCATCATCGGTCGAGTATTCAATCCAGATGGAGTGAGAATTACACGTCTTGAGTGTCTTCCTGCTACGATCTGTAACCTTTTGTGCGTCTTTCTCTCTTCACCAAAGGAATCTAGATTCTTTTTCTTCTTATCGTTAACGGCATCCAAGAGTTCTTGTTCCCTTTGAACCTGCTCCAATAATGCTTTCGGAACACCCATTTGAACTAAAGTCGCGTTTTTCACCTCTAAATCGAGTCGTTTTTTCATTTTAGTTTCGTCGTCGGCACCAAAAGCGAGATAATCTTCTTCGTCACTTTGGGCGTCAAATTCAGAGGTTTTCGGAGCTTTGTCCTTCGAAGTATCGCGGATGAAAACATCGTTTTTGCTTCTAGATTTTCGAGGAGAACGCGTTGCAGTATTGATAGTCAATTTACCCCCCGTTGGATCGCCATCCCTGTTGGCATCTTCGTAACCTGGTTTCTTCTTTACATACTCAGAGAGGAAACCAAAATCTTGTTGGTTTGGCAAGTCGATGTTGTATAAATCCTCCGATTTAAATTCAATTCCAGAGCCTTTTGGGATGAATACAAAATCATCGTCGTCATCGTCTTCTTCTTCTTCTTCTTCTTCTTCTTCTTCTTCGCCGTCGGAATAATAAGCTTCATCGTTACCGCTGACGTCAAAGTTCATGTCTTCTTCAAAATCAAAGTCATTTTCAGAGTCAATTTTACCATTCTTTTTTAGGAAACTCGCGATATCCAAGGAGTCGCCATCCTCTCCTTCGATGAAGAGACCATCTATGTCTCCATCCTCGCCATCCTCGTCAAAATCATCTTCTTCACCGCCGGCGGCGAGTCCTAACATGGCAAGTTCGCGATCGTCAATAATCAACTCTTTGTCAGCTGAAACTTTTCGCGCCTTCAATAACTCCTCGACGTCCTCGTCGTCTTCAACCAAATCCTCTTCGTTATAAAACAACAAATGTTCCGCAGCTTCTTCGGAAGATTCGTACGTCTTCTTTTTCGCATGCAGAGAGCAATCGTGTCGATGTTGTATTTTTCGCGATAGTGATTTAAACGGTCGGTGGATATTCGTGTTCCTCGGAATCCGATGTGACGACGACGACGACGTGGACGAAGCCGTTGCAAACTGGGATGAACGCGCTCGAGGCACATAGCTTGCGCGGGACGAGACCGTAGCAAATGTCATAGCAGTTTCAAGAAATTCAACGTATAGAGAGGATGTTTTTGTGTGTATTGTAATAGTAGTAAATGTGAAAGAATGCTTTCAACCGTACTAATAGATATACAAAAGTACCATACAATTTAGCAATGGCGTTCTTTCGCCGCCGCCGCTTCCCTTTTTTTTCCTCGAAAAAGAAAAATAGAAGAACATTTAGAAAATAGAAAATCATGAGACATATGACTATTACTTTTACTTTCACAAAGCTTTCACATGATACATAACAAAACTAAGGACCCTTAATATCCATTAATGCGTGCTCTTCCCTATTGAGGCTTTTATTCCTACTAAGCTTTCTTCTATTCTAGTTCCCACTTTCGTTTTATTTGTGTTGTTTACGTTGTTCAACTCCTCGAGTAGGACGTCACACTGATCCATTATAGCCGAAACGACATCTGATGCGACATTTTTCTCCTGGAACGATGACAAAAACTGCGAACAGTGCATTGCAATGTCGTGCAGTTCAATGGCTAAAATTTCTGAGTGCAAGTTCGTCCGTTCGCTCCCATTTCCCGCATTCAAAGAATGAATTGGAGAGGGAGATTTCAAAATACCTCCGTCAGGCGTTTTCGGCGATTTTGTGTCACTAAATTGCTTTCTTCCTAACGGTGTCCCCAGAGCTTGCCCACCTTGATTCGATATGAGTATTGGCGTCGTTGGCGTCTTTGAAATATTCATAGTGTCAGCATTACCTGGCGTCGAAGAAGTAAACAAAACGGAATTCTTCGTCCCGAGAGGCGTGGCTGATGGATTAGATCCTAGCACCAATGCACTTGCGCCATTTGCAGTTGCAGCGCCTGTCGGGGACAACGCCGCTGGAGAAAGAGTTGAAGACTGTGTTCGTAACGATGTGAGCAAGCGCGATCCACGATTCAAAACACCGAACCAGCAGGAGGATAACCCTGTCTCAGAAGGCTGGAGTGCACGGGCTTCCTCTGCTGCATTTTGAGGTAAACAGCAGTTGTGTGAGGTGGCACCAGAGTGGACAGGCGGAGCCGCAAACCATCTTAGAAAGAGAGCAGCTTCATCGCGAAGGCTCGCTTGGCCGCTCGGGGAGCGCATTTGCCAACCAAACTTCAAACGCTCGTCCATAGATATAGAAGCGAGTAATGCGCAGCTCACTTTCGTCTTGCGTAGATTGCTTAGTGTAATTGAGGTTGGTTTCATTGTCGAAAGGATGAAACGCTCCACTAAGCATGCAAATAATGCTAGTTTTGTAGTGGTGGAAGCATCTATATCGGACTTTCGCAAACTTCTAGCAACTTCGGTTGATATTTGAATCGTTAAACTCAACGCAGCAAGTTCCAGGACATTGTCCTCGTCGATAGAAGCGTCCACCACGCAAGCCCAGTTATTCAACAACTCCGAGGCAATTTCATACACTCGATCATATGCCCCTGTTTGTATTATGACATATGCTCCTTCCGACGTCTTTGCAAACTCTAAGCATGCGTATAGTGCAGAGAAGACCACGTCAGAAGTGGTCAATCGGGTAAGTTCGTCAAATTCAGAAGGAGTACAGTCCACATCTATCTTTCCACTCGTCACTGATACACGCAAACTTGCGAGTGTACTTTCACCAGAGAAAACGCCAGATATGTCTGGTATAAACGATGTTGATGAAACATCACTTCCCAGCATAAGCATCGATGGAGACGCAAAAGCACCATCATTACCGAATAATTTCGTTAGTAATCGTAAAGCACATACGGAAGATGCCGCTGGTACTCCTTTCGATACTGCCAGAGCACGAATATCTTGAATAGCCTGGGATGCCACGTTCCCTATATCGATAGCTTTCGCTGCATCCACAGCGTTTGCTTCCTTCGACCAACATGAAAGACTTCGCTCGAGCGCGGCACATACATGCGCACATGCGATGTGATCGCGCGGACATATTTTAGACGAGAGAAAGGCGCATGATGCTCGTGCAACATTTTGTAACGCCTCATAATCTTCGTTTGCGACGTCATTTCCATTCGCAGAATAATTTTTGCGAGAACAGCTCCACAGCCTGGCTAAGACTTCCAACAATTCGCAAAGTGCGACAATGAACGATATCTGACGCCGACTTTCCGATCTTCGGTTTTGAACGGCGTGGATAAGCTCCATGGCGACGATGTTGACACTATCTCTTCGCGAATTATGCGACCACTTTTCAAGAATTGAGGGCTGAATTAATGAAAAGCCGCAGCTACTCTGCTCGTTGCTCTCGTTCTCTCCATCACTCTTTCTCCCCCTTTCGACATCATTTTTCGACACCAGTGCAGATATATTGACATTCGCTAATTTGGGAGTTAATAAGTTCTGTTTCACGTGTTCTTTCCGTTCCTTCAATGCTTTGAGGTGCTCCGCGTCTCGCGCATCCAACTCTGGGCCCATGATGTTCTGGAAGGTCTCCAAAGATCCAGAAGCTTTCAATAATGCACTCAAATTCTCAATCGTAGTTATCTTGGCATCGCACAGACTCGCAATGAGCGATACCTCGCGCGAACACGCGGCAACCTTACGCGCAAGCAATGCAAGACGTGTTTCTGGTGCTCCCCATCTACCATCATCTGTGTTAAAGAC
>VIAV01000085.1:0-11483 GCA_009618065.1 Bathycoccus sp. SAG4 | reverse complement strand
GAGAGAGAGAGAGAGAGAGAGAGAAGAGAGAGAAGAAGATGTATTCTTAAAATCGTACGTGATTACTTTTTTTTTTCCAATAATTCGAGAGAGATGCTTCACTTTAACACCACGAAACAGAGAGAGGACTGCTGTGACGACGACTGATTAAAAGAGCGGTGGTGGTGGTGGTGGTGGTGGTGGTGGTGATAGTGTCGATGACGATGGTCGTCCAAAAGACTTTTTTGGTCGCGATGATGATGACTGTCGTCCACACGTCGTGCACGTCGTCGTCGCGCGCGTTCTTCGTTCTGGGCGTGCACGTGCCGTCGCTCTTCCCCGCCACCAGAACGACGACGACGACGACGACGAACAACCGCGCGCAAAAAAACAACTTAGTCGACGACGACGAGAGAATCGTCGAAACGAAACACGCGGATTTGAGACGCGAGAAACGACGTCGCACGAACAGCGACGCGTGTCCGGCGGCGCTGGAAGGCGCGACGTGCGACGCCGTCGCGACGGACGTGAAAGCGCGAGCGGCCTGTTTCCCGAAAGCGCCGTATAACGATTGGATATCGGTGCACAAAGCCGTGTTTTCGGTGGAACAACACCACCACCACCAACAGAACGAGGACGAAGAAGAGGAGGAAAAGGAGGACGCAGGCACGAGTCGAAGAACGACGAACGAAACGTACGTGTACGTGCCGGACACGCCGTCGCTGCGACGATCGAGACACGACGAGAAAGCGAAAGAGCAGTTTTATAAGAAGGAAAATCAAAACGTCGTCAATAAAACCACCGGAGGAGGAGGAGGAGGAGGAGGAGGAGGAGTGAGCGAAAAACAAGCGAGGAGAATGTGGCACGAGAAGCAAATGGCGTTGGATAAGAAGAAGAAGAAGATCAAGGTGAACGGCAAAGTGTTCTCTCGAGGAGAGGTACCGGAGAAGGATTTGTTTGGAGACACGTGGAATGGTCGCGTCGACGGGACGACCGAAGACGAAAGCGCGAATCGCCGACAAATGTTTGCGAAAAGGGCGAGTTTTAAGACGTGTGCGGTGATCTCCTCCGGAGCAGCGTTAAAAGGAAAAAGGTACGGGAAGACGATTGATGAACACGAAGTCGTGGTCAGGTTGAATAATGCGCCAACGATTGGCTACGAAAATGACGTCGGGTCGTTCACGACGTTACGTTTGACCAACACGCAATACGAAGGCGTGAGAGAATACGAAGACGAAACCGTGTTGACGAAATGGAACGGAAATCCGATGGATTTGATGCGACTAGGGACGAAGAAAACGTACGCGATGAATCCTGCATTTCGCCAGTGGGCGCAACAGTTGGACGATACGTTGAACAATCACATCGTCACTTCCGGTTTGTTAATGCTCTTTCTCCTGTTGCAAAAATGCGAAAGAGTCTCGGCGTTTGGGTTCGGAGGTAAAGAGTTGGAGAAGTGGTATTACGACAAGCGTCCGAGTGGTAAGATACCGAAATCGGCGTGGTTGAACAGCGGAAGAGGCTTGGTAAAGTACGATCATTGGAACACGGTCAGCACGAACGCTCGAGAGGAGGCGTTGTTTGGCGCCAAAGAAAATCGTACACTCGCCGAACAGCCGAAAGTGAAAGTCTACGGGAAGAAAGACAAGAGAATCGGCGATATGCTTGGAATTGGCGCAGGCAAGATGGCAAATGCGAACAAGAAGAAGAAGGAGAACAGGAAAAGTGTAGCTGTACCGGCTGCAGACGTAGCAAAGAAGACGTTAGAGGAGAAACTAGATGGGTTAGAATCGGCCGAGGAGGTTGAGTCGGATATGATCGCCGGCGAGATTGAAGACGACGGCGTCGCCAGAAGGAAGTTGTTGAACTTGGTCTCGCACGTCATTTCGAGAGAGAGGCAGTGCATGGCCGATTTGGCCGATTTGGGCGTCATTAGCATCTATTCGTAGACGTATACGAGAAAGAGAGAGAGAGAGAGAGAAAGAGAAGAGAGAGAGAGAGTATTATTTTTTCGATACATTACACTATATAGATTTTTGGGTGCATTTGCGACTAATTTGAAGCAGCTCGCGGAAGAACTTCTCGTCGTGAATTTGAATGGTTTCGTTCGTCAAACCGAGTTCGAGATTTAAGCGCACGGCGGAAGGCTTCAAAGCGTTTTCTTGTTTTGGCGTCACTGTTTTCGTTTCTTCCTCTCGCTTTTCTATTTCTTTGGCGAACATACTATTTATATCGTTTCGTTTCACGACTTCGTCCAGTCGCGCGATGGACGCTAAAAGCTTCGCCTCTTGACCGGCAAAATCTTTCGATTCGGAAACTTCCTGTTTCATGCGAAACCTTTTCGATTTCAAGTTTTGTCGTGGGGACGAAATAGAAACTATCGGTTTCTCTTCTTCTTCTTCATCTTCTTCTTCTTCTTCCATCATTTCTTCTTCTTTCTGTACAAAACTGCTTTCCTTCTTCGTCTCTTTTTTCTCCGCTTTGCTCGACGACGACATCCCGCGCCGACGCTCGCGCAACTTTTCGATCGCTTTCACTCGCTTCTCATTTTCCGTATCTTCCGGCATCGTGAAACTGCACCACCACGAAATCGATTTAGACGATACCGTCGTTTTCTTCGTCTCCGTTTCTTCTCCTTCTTCTCCTTCTTCCTTCGCGTAGAGCACGTTGGGCTCAGAGTGCCTCGGCAAAACGAGAAGCGGCTGTTCGATCTCTTCTCCTTTGTTGTTGTCTTCTTCTTCTTCTTCTTCTTCTTCCACGTTCAAATCCACGTGCGCGCTCTTCCTCCCGCTCCACACCGTCTCACTCCTCCTCCTCCTCCTCCTCCGGGTAAAAACCGTTCCGTCTTCCTCGCGTTCTCTTCTCTCCGTTCCTTCGCTTTCCTCGCCACTCTTTCCTTCTCCTCTCTCGCCCACCTCTGGCTGTTCGTCGCGAACTCCTCTCGTCTGCGTCTCGTTTCCGCCGCCGCGCGCACCAGCGCGCGTCGTTGCTTCTCCTCGTCCTCTTCTTCTTCTTTTTCTTTTTCTTCGTCTTCCGACGATCGCGTCGTCGTCGTCGTCGTCATCGCGGTCGTCGTCGTCGTCGTCTCTCTTTGTTCCCTTCGTCAAAAGCGCTCTCGTCGTCAAAAGAGAAAAGTATGTGTTGACTCGAAATACGACTAAAAAATAAACACACACTTTGAGACGCCGCCAAAGCCGACCGACGACGACGACGACGACGACGACTTTGAGACCACCACCACCACACACACACACACTCTCTCTCTCTCTCTCTCTCTTCTCGTCAAAGTCGTCGTAACCGACGTCTCTCTCGTCGTAATAAAAGGCGTTTCTCCTCTCAAAGTTCTTCAAAAAAAGAAGGGAGAGAGAGAAAAGAGAAAAGAAACACACCCTCTTTCTCTTTCTTTTCTTTTTTGTTTTGTTTCTTTTTGGAGTTTTTTTGATTGGACGTGAGAGTACTCGAGGAGTGCGCGGGGCTTTTGAATCGAGAGTCTCTCTCTCGCGTTGTTGTTCGTGTACTCTTCGGTCGGCTTTGGCGTTTTCCAGAGAGAGAGAGACAGAGAGACGTCCGAGTGTTGTTGTCTTTGTGCGTTGTGTTCTCTTCGAAACGTGTGGTGTTGGAAGGAGTACGCGCGAAGGTCCACCAACTGTCTTTATTACAAAAGTCTTTTTTTGCACATCATCATCGATTGGCAAGAAAGAGGAGGTGGCGATCAACAACAACACGCCGGCGGACGAAAAACAACGATAATAATAATATGGGTTTTTTCGCGAACATTCCGAAACCGCCGAAACTGGCGGGATTCTTCGGCGACGAGGAGGAGGAAGAGAACGCGAGCGACGGGACCAACGATGATGCGGAAGGAGAGAAGAAGAAGAAGGAAGGAAAAATCGCGATGATGGAAGAAATCGGAGGCGCGATGGAAGATTTGGAGTTGGAAAACGCGCAAAACGCGCGTAAGGCGGAAGAAGAAGTGGACATTCCGTTGACGAGTAGCGAACAGAAATTGCTGACGCCGATGGATTTATTGAACGCGTCGAGAAGCGATGGTGGGGGTAATGTGACGACAAATAGCGGTCAACAACAAATGGCACCGCCGCCGATGCTACCGCCGATGCCCGGCGCGCAGCACCCAATGTTCGGCGGCCAAATGCCGCCGCGAGGACCGCCGCCGCCGGGGATGCCGCCACCGATGCAAGGCATGATGCCACCACAAGGACCGCCACCTGGAATGGGAGGTATGAATATGTTCCCACCGTTAGGAACGGGTGAAGGGCCACCGTTGACGGGGATGACGGCACCTTTGGGAATGCCGCCTCCCGGGCCGCCCGGATTTCATCCCCGTCGTAACGGCGGCGGAAGAGGTCGAGGAGCTCAAGGTAGTCGAGGTGGCGTAGGTAATTTCAATCAGCATTACACACAACCAGGAAAACACAGACGCATAGTTTCCGGTCCGAGACGCGACGGTCGTCCTCGATTCCAAGGCGAATTAATGACTGGCGAAGAGATTGAACAAATCTTGCGCATTCAGTGGAAAGCGACGCATCCCGACCAAGAGAAGGCGTACTCGCATGATTATTACCATCAGGCGTTTTTATCGAAAAACAATCCTGGACGTTTGCGAGAACCATTTTGCCCGGACGAGTTGAGAGAGTTGCCTTCGCACGTGAAAGAAAAGAGAGGCGAAGTGACGTTCGTGCCTGGATTGGAAGGTTTGGGGAAAGTGCCGTTTTCAAACGTGCGCACGCCGAAGCAGTTGTTACAAATCCCAAGCGGGCCAGAGGAGGAAAACGACGACTCTGGCGACGATGAAAACGAACCAAGGTTGCGTTTGGCGAACGAACCTTTGCTCGCGGCGAGGATTATGATTGAAGACGCGATGTACTTGTTGTTGGACGTGGATGATATCGACCGATTGCTCCTGAAGAATGAATTCGCCGCGGACGATGCCATGAATCGCGGAGAGGAGAGTGGTGAGAATGATGCGGATAAGGAAAACGAAGGCGAAAAAGTGTCTGTTAAACAAAAGACTAAGGACGCGTTGACGCAACGGAAAAAGTTTTTGCTGGAAGGTTTGGTCACCACTTTGCGTTTGCCAGAATCACCAGTTTTGAATAGCGATGAAAGCGACGTCATCTTTCAAAGACTCGTTTCTTTACCAAAAGGCCGAGTGATGCTCTCGAGCGTCTTAAAAGCGCTGGACCCGGCTTCGATGTCCGCGGCGCAACTCGTCTGGGCGGTGTTTCGAAACGTCGGCAAGATTGCCAAGTTTGCGGAAAAATCCGCCGCGAAAACGGTCAAAGGCAGTCGCGCCGCACAAACCGCTGCGGCAGCCATGGCATTTCAACAAAGAGATGGTCAAAGCGTCATCACAGACGTAGATCGATTGATTCGCACCGCCGCGGAAGTTTCCTCGATGCTCCCAAAAGACGCCACCGAAGGCGCTTTGGGCAGTTTAATCGTCGGCATCTCTTACGCGGACACGCAAAACTTACTCCCGAATTGTCTCGTCAGCAAACGCTCGCCGAGAGAATCCATCCAAGAAACGCTCGCGATCGTCATCGAGCGCGGGAAAGTCGTGCACTTGGCGGATGGGAATTCACAAGCTTGGGAAACGTCCATAAGTTTTGCTTTCGATATGTTCAACAGGCAAGCGACGGCATTGGTTTCCAACGAAAAGAGCAAAAGCGACCCAGATGCGAGATTGCCAAGATCGTTGATGCGCGCTTTCTTGCCTCAACTCGACGCGACTGGGAAGCAACGCATAGCAGAATTGAACGCTTGTGTGTTTTGAATAACTATATTAATCTGAAAAGAAGAAGAAGAAGAAGAAGAAGAAGAAGAAGAAGAAGAAAGAGAGAGCATTCTTTGATGAACGTAGACCGATGTTGTTTTTTTTAATTCGGTTGCGAAAATAATACGAGCACTATATGTGTATCTATTTTTACAAATGCTATATCAGGGCAACGGTTCTGTGCCCGTTCCTAATCTATTTAAATGCACATAAGCGTCTGTTCCATACCCGTGCATGGATAACACTTGCAAATCACCCCCAAAATACCGACAGTACAAACGACTGAGTGGCAAACCGTACCCATAACCCGCTAATACCACCGGCGTCGAACCAGCTCCGGCTTCGCTAAACTCCATGTCTCGTAAAGGTGAATCCGCGGTCGAGTATAAATACGTCCAAATTTTTTTTAATCCAGAACGAGGAATACCACCACCTTCGTCGCTGATTTTGATGCACACGTCTTCGCTGCCTTCCGCAACAACCACTCTAATCGCCGGTGGCTGCACGTCCGAATCCTTATACCTCTCCACCACCGCTCGCAACGAGTTTTTCACCAATTCAAACACCACGTGATGAATGTGCCCAGGAACGTACGGAAACGTCCAATTCGGATCGCCAAAAATCTCAACCTCCGGTGCCTCGCCGTATTGTCTCGCGCACAACGCTCTCGCGTCGTCCACGGCGTCTTTGCAAACCTCTACAGGTTTCGTCTTCGTACAAATGAGACCGACGTAGTCTTTCTTTGGCGGTTCGTGTAACGCCACGTGTTGTCCAATCAACATCCGCATGCCAATTCTGGACATGTAAAATCCATCGAGAAACTGGTGAATTTCCGGCAAGTGCGCTATGGCGTCGATAGAACTGCCGTTACTATTATTATTATTATTATTATTTGATCCTCCTTTCTTACTCTTCCCTGCGAGCTCATTTTTCAACTCCAAGACCCCACTTGCAATCATTGGCACCACATCATTGTGTCTCTTCATAACCGACGATAACAACTCCGTAAACTTTTCCTCGCGTTCCATCGAGTTGATCTCCTTCATCTCTCGAATATCCTCGAACGACTCGACGTACCAATCTCTCACCGTCAACACCTGCGGTTTCGTGCTCAAACCGAACGGTAAATTCTCCAATTCCGCGACTCTGTGCGCCAATCGAATCGGTAACTCCTTGTGTAAAAACTGCGCCGAGAACAGTAACTGTTGATCTCTCGGGTGATCCCCAAAATCCATCATGTACTTCAACGACACGCCCGTTTGGTTCCGAAACGAACCGCGGTAGATATCATCCACTAAGTTCTTCGAGAACGCTTCGGACAGGCGTCTGTTCGTGGAATCCTGACTTAAATTCGACGTCGTGGAAGCGACGAAACGTTTCGCCGAGGTCTCCTTTACCCTCCGCCTGTGATGGTGAAACGCAGTCCTCCTTGCGTTTCCCATAAAATCGCCGTCTCTTCCCACGCCTCCTCGAGGCGACGACGACGACGACGACGACGACGCGTAACCTCTCTTCGAGGATTTCCCAAAGGTGTCGTCTCTGCTTGTCGACGCTTCGTGCTCCGCGCGCGTTCCGCTCGACGCACGAAGAGTACGCGAAACCACCGATTGCATCATCATCTGCCTTCTGCACCGCGCGAAGCGGCGTCGAAGCATGGCGAGACGATGACGATGGCGTGTCTTCGGATTGTTTCAAATTGGACGTCTCTTTTGACGACGCGACGAACGAACGATTTCCGTTCCCCGAACGACGGGATGGCGCCCTCTCCTCCTTCCGATCCAAACCCGGGCTTCGTCGAGAAAAACACCACCAAAAACGGTACTCTCCGGCCGCACGAAAGCACGAAGTCCACCAAGTCCACGAACGCGCGAAAGAGGACGACCAAACAAAGTGAGAGGTTAAAATGCCTTTTATAGTTTTTTTGTGGAGCGAAAAGACCCGTACTCTCGTATTCATCGTGGTTTTAGTATTACGAAGAGTCCGGTAGTAGGAGTAATAGTAGTCGTAATAGTAGTAGTAGTAGTAGTAGTAGTAGTATGATTCTATTTACAAAGACTTCGCGTCCTCACTCGTGCGCAACACGCGGGCGTCAGTCATCTGGCTTCGCGTTTGGTGAGTATCTCTCTTCGTTGGTCGTTTAATTTTTTCGCCAACCCGGTGTTCCTTTCGGCGCTTTCCTTGTCTTGCACGGCGCGTTCCATGGCGCGGCGCGGCGCCAAGACGACCAATAAATCTTTCGCGCGAGAAACGCCGGTGTATAAAAGGTTTCGGCGAAGCATGAGTCCGTGGGCAGAAGAGAGGCACATCACGACGGCGCTATACTCGCAGCCTTGCGATTTGTGGACTGTCATTGCCCACGCCGGAAGGAGGTTGGCGAGGACCTCTGATTTCGTGTATTGGATGGATTTTTTGTTGAAGGTGACCGTGGCGACGTTGGAGTTGATGGACGTAACGACGCCTAAATCGCCGTTGAAAACTTCTTTGGTATAATCGTTCCGCTTTTGAAGAACGCGGTCGCCTTTGCGAAGTTTGAGGATGTCCACGTCGTAGTCCGCCGATGAAGGCGCGGTGGAAAATTCGTTATCGGATCCTTCCGCCGCATTGAGCTTTTCTCTCAGAAAAGCGTTCAATGTTGATGCAGAATTGTTGCCTTTACGCATTGGCGATAATACTTGTAACTTTTCTTTCGCCGCTATACGCCTTCGAGGTAAAATGTCATCGATAATAAAGCTTAAAATTTCTCGCGCCGTGGCGTCGTCTTCTTTATCCGTCGTGTCCACCCACACGCAATCGGTGACGTTGGCGTCGCCTAAATCGATGGACGGGTTGTCGGAAGCGATGAGTTCTGAACCAGTCCAAGTTGCTTTGACGATATCTTCCGGAAATTCACCTCGATTAATCGCGTGTGCAGCACCGACAATTTTCGATTTCTCCGCTTGGCGGAACACCTCCGCCAAGTGCACGTGCGGGCACATTCCCGAAGCAATCACGTCTCTCAACACTGCACCTGGTCCAACAGAAGGGAGCTGATCGGCATCACCGACGATGATTAACTGCGCTTTCGGTGGGATCGCATCTAATAAGGCTGCACATAAAGGCGCGTCTAACATGGACGCCTCGTCGACAACCACCACGTCGCAATCCAACGGGTTCGCTCGATTCCTCGCAAAGACGCCTTTGAAACTCAACACGTTCGAATCATCAACGCCCGCGGCCGAGACATCATCTCCCGCGCCATTCGAGTCGATACTATCGGTAGTACTATCCACTTGTGAAGAAAAGTCTTTGAACTCTAACAAACGATGGATCGTACTCGATTGTAACGGGTTCATCATCGATCGATTGGCGTTGCCCATCTCCGCCATGCGTTGCGCGGCGCGTCCGGTTGGCGCGCACATGACGACGGTTTTTCCCATCGCGCGCATTAAACGAACAATGACGTGCGTTGCAAAGGTTTTACCCGTACCAGGACCACCGGTTAACGCGACACACGGAGACGTTAACGCTACGTTCAAAAACTCCAACTGCTTTTGAGATAACCCTGGTTGGCCCCAGCTTTCTTTCTCCGCGGTGAGCGCGAGCCATTTCGCGACTCGAGCTTCGTCGACTCTAAATTTAGGTCTGCTAAACCGTCTCAACAAGTCATCTGCGATTGATTTTTCGCAGTCGTGCAAGCTACCATGAAACACATGTGTCTCGTCGTTCCATTGCGCTAAAGATGCGATGGGGGTCTTTGCGCCAAACTCGCCGTTGGAGAAATTTTGACAAACGAAAATGTCTCCGCAGTTCCTCGCCGTTTTCGCAGCTTCGACGAATACCTCGTCTGGCATTAAAGCGCCCGTATTACCTAATAATTTTCTAGCACGATCTTTCAACGTCGGCCACGTCATGTACGCGTGACCATCAGATTGTGCTACTCGTTGTAACGCGAAGCGCATGGCGGCGCCGAGACGCGAAGGATCGTCCGGTGATTTTTTCAAACGAGCGGCGATTTCATCGATGTGGTGGAACGAACATCCTTTAATATCGCTCAAAGCTTTAAACGGGTCCGCTTTTACTCTCATTTCAGTTTGAGAGCCGTGCTTCAAACTCGCCCGTCTCGCAATCAGCGTCGAAGCGCCTAACTCTTCGGTTAAAAACGACGTCGCTTTCCGCGTTGAGCTCGACTCGTCCCAACTGTTTTTTAATTTCACGGCGGTTTTCGCACCTATGCCCGGGACCTTGGTTAACAGTTTTGCTCCGTCTGTGGAATCCAGCGTCGCTAAGGTTTCTTTGCCACCAAAATACTTGACTATTTTCTCCGCCGTAGCTGGTCCGCACCCTGGTAAGATGCCGCTAGAGAGGTATGCAATCACGCCTCGTTCGTCACTCGGGACGCACATTTCCGCCGGTTTCGTGGAGACGAATTCTACACCGAATTTCGGGTTCGATCGCCAATACCCGCTCAGTTTCAACGTCTGTCCGACGCCAACGTTCGGCATTTCTCCAACGACCGTTATAGTCGCCGGCGGTTCTTTTTGTCCTTTCTTCGGTCGTCTGTTCGGTTTCGTTAAAGCGCCTTTCGGGAGTTGTTTCAGGGTATCTTGATCCGAGCACAAAACTCTCGCGACGGTATACCCCGTATCGGCGGCGTGAAACGTAATTCGATGTATTTCACCCGTAAACGTGAAATCATCATTTTTATACCGTCGCGCTTGCTTTGTCAGTGATTGCGTCTTTCTCACTCGTTGTTGTCGCATGTCGTCTTCCTCCTCCTCGCCGACGAACTCGGCGTTCGCCGCGTACCCGTTCCACGACGTCGTCGTCGCGGATCTCGATTTTGACTCCGGGTGGTTGATAGCTTTCACGGTTCTCCCACTCCTGTGTGTCCCGAACGACGACGTCGTCGTCGTCGTCATTCTCGCGGAGTGCGAAACCGACGTCGACGCGTTCCTCCGCGCGCTTCTCCACACTCTGTCTTCGTGGTTTCCACCAGCCGAGCGCGCAGCAGTCTCGCTTTCCTTCCTCTCCGCCCCAGAAAAGAACGATTTCGACTCATTGTTCGCCCCCGCGCGAATCATCATCGCTCTCGTCGTCGCTCTTCGCCTCGTCAGCGACCTCATCATCATCATCGCACTCATCATTTTCCTACTCGTCGTCGTCGTCCTTCTGTTGTGGTTTTGGTGGTTTTGGTGGTAGGTGTGCGAAGTCGACGCGGCGCTGCTGAAGGCCATTCAATCCGTCTCACCAAAAACGAATTGGATGCGTAATAACAACACAGGCCAACAACACAAAACAAGAAGAAGACAAAAAAAGACCACCACAAGAAGGAAAACGCAACGCTCTTTCTCTCTTCTTCTTCTTCTTCTTCTTCCGTGAGAGGACTTTCTTCCGATGAGTCGTCGTCGTCGTCGTCGTATTGGACGGTGGTGGTGGTGGTGGTGGTGGTGGTGTGTTTGTGACGAAAGAGTTTTGTAGAGAGAGAGAGAGAGAGAGATCATCCCGAAGGCCGAGACGACTCTCATCGAACGTGTTTTTGTGCATATCTTTTTCCCGGGAAACTCCAATACCCTAAACACAACATTTTTCACCATTTTTTTTTGGGTCTCTCTCTCTCCCAAAAAAGAAAGTCTCTCTCATCACACTTACTGAGAGACATCATTTTATATGCGTCGAAGAGCGCGCGAGAAGACTCCTTTTCGCTTCGATATAATAGGTGCGTCTCTCTCTC
>VIAV01000084.1:0-11964 GCA_009618065.1 Bathycoccus sp. SAG4 | reverse complement strand
ACTTTTAATTCTTCTTCTTCTTCTTCAACGCGTCAAATGAAAGGAACCGCCCCCTAAAAGAGCGAAGGGGTCGTCACACGCTCAAACGCGGAGTGGGGAGAGGCATCTCTCTTCCTCGCATATTTATCTTCGTTTTTCGCGGCGCAGCAGCAACTTGTTTTTAACGAACGCTATTTACGAACCCCTTTCCTTTCGTATAAAAAAAAGCGCACACAAGATGGCATTTGTACTCCGCGCTTTGGCAAGGAACAACGACCGCGTGCATGGTGTTGTCGATGAAAACATGAATTGGGATCTGAACGAGGACTCGAAGTTGAACAAGGAGGAGATGCGGGCGATGAAGCGAGCGGATAAGGCAAAGTATCTGAGATTCATAAAAGCCGATAAAGATGGAGACCGAGTTTTAGACGAAGACGAGCTGCAAGTCGCCGAAGAAGGAGAGCGTAAATATCAATCGATACTCAGACTGAGAAAACTGAAGGCGATTCTGAAAAATCGGCTCAATCAGAGATCCGCTTACTGGGCGTTCATGTTCTACACGGCATTTCTCGCTCTGTACCTCGGTCTCCTGTATCAGCAAGCGGACGTAGAGTCAGCCTACAGCGTCACCTCCACAATCGAAGCGGCGCTGTTACCGAAGGAGGAGGCAACGGATGATGTAGAGAAATTATACGAAGATAAAAGCGCGGTTTTTTCGTGGTTGAGAGATACTTTTGGACCCATTTGGTCGGATCCAGTGTGTGGCGACGGCGAGTGTTCCTCTGCCGAGTATCCCGGGTTTGGTCGATTTGGCTGCATCGCCGATTGTGGAACGTATGAGTATTTGGTTCCCTTGGAAATACAAGTAAAAGCTACCAATGAGCACAGTATTGCGGATTTCCTCTTTGAGACATCCTGGAATCTCTGCACTCGCGAACTCTATCTTCCTTCTAAAGACGTGGAGGAGTGTTGGTTTGCGAACTTCAGCCAATTTAAGTACGATAACGGCACCATGGAAACATACAATTTGGCGGTTCCTGGTTTAAACTGGTACGTGAAACTCAACGTTCCGTATGGAGGTACTTCGGGAAAAGTTTATTCTACAAGCACCGAAGGATCAGCGGTGAAAGATATGATATACAGCTGGGGTATGTGCGAGGTTAGCGGAAACTTAAGCTGTGTTCCAGTTGTGAGTACCGGAGGTGGGTCGCGTGTTTTGCCTAACTTTCTTGTCCCCAAGCCGTCCAATGACGCCACAGACCCAGTACCCATTGACGATTCGGTGGACAGAAGACGATACATAGGCGGGAAGAACGTTGTAATTGGAGGGCTGTTGATGCATCAAGTCCGCCAGGCTCAAGATACTTGCCCAGGAAAGTTTGGTAGCACCAGAGAAGAAGAAAGTTTGAGCGGCGAGGTGTGGTGTCAAGATCCAGAACATACTGATTCGTCGCCTTTCGGGGTTGATCCAGCGTTTATAACGACTTCCACAATTGGAGCCGGACTCCAAGTACACCCCAATAACTATTACGAAAACAGTGAAATAAACTCCAGAGGCGTTCCATATGGGTTTTACAGCGTTGAATTTGGAAGACGCGAGACTGGTTTTCCGATTCTCATCGACGTGAACGCCGAAGAGACGGCATTCAACAAAGTGATCACATATCTCGAAGAAGGATTTTACCTCGATAAATATACAAAGTCATTAAAAGTCGAGATTCTGACATACAACGCTGACTTGAGATACTTTTGTCGTTATGTTTCCGAATTTTTGTTCACTCAAGCAGGGAGTATACTCGTCGAATCGACAGCAGACGCAATGGACTCTCAACCGTATTACTACGAAAAAAACGATAAGAAGGCTGAAAATTTCTATTATGTCAGACGCGCTTTTGAGGCTATTTTCTGCGTCTCTTGCTTGTTCACGTTCTGCATCGAACTTTTCCAATTGGGCGCGGCTATGTGGAAGAACGGCCATCCTGGTGCATACTTTTCGTCAGTTTGGAATTACATCGAACTTTTATCAATAGCTATGCACATTAGTGCTATATTGTTGTGGATACTTCACGTTGAAGCGGTGAGAAAGTTCGAGACCAAACTTCGCTTTGATGTGTATGTTGACCCATTGCACAGGCAGGAGGCGCGATTCCTGCAGTTTGCCGAAGAAGGCTCAACTTTAAAATACTTCGTTGACAACGTGATGGACGATTTCGTCGCTATTCTTGACAGTCGAGGAATATATGTGACGATCAACGGGATCAACATCTTCCTGTGTTTACTCCGATTTTTCAAAGCGGCAGATTTCCAGCCCAAACTTGGCATCGTCACGCGAACGGTTGGTAAGTCATTCCAGGAACTTGCACACTTTTTTGCGTTACTATCCATGGTCTGTCTCGTGTACTTGATCTTTGGACAGGTGGTGTTTGGTGATAAGGTTCAACAATTCAGTAGCTTAGGGCAGTCGGCGCAAACTGTTATTGGCTGGACGTTGTCTGGAAACGATCGCGGAGCAGGCGAGCGTTTGTTTGAACTGCCCGGTAATCTGGCAGTCGCGGGAGCGGTTTACTATACCACTTTCGCCATGATTACGACGCTCATGCTCCTCAATTTTCTCATCGCTATCTTTTCCGAGGGTTACATCAGAGTTCAAAACGATAGTCACAGTACCAGTAGTCTTGTCTCTGAATTGACGTTTCTCGTGAAAGGCTGGATACGAGCAGCGGTGAGTCAGGGAAAGATTTTGAACGAAAAGCAACTACTGAAGAGAGTGCGCTTGATGATTGCCGCTCAGCAAACTGAGATGTTGGCGTTCAACGACGGGAATTTAGACGCTAAAGAGCTCCTACAAGAGCAAGGAGAAGATGATTCTGATTCTGATGAGGAAGGTACGAAAATGATAGCGCTAACGGAAGATGGCGACGTGGCGTTTGAAGTTGACGAGCTTCGGCGCACCATCAGCTCTGGCGTGATTTCGGCCAAAAACATGGAGGACTCGAAGTCTCAGAAGAAAGAAGCGTCGGACGGGAAGAAGGGACTCAAGCATACGAGTAAGAAGACGTCTCCAACTAAGGACAACAGTAAAAAGTTTACCTCTGGCACTCAGGAGATATTTGATTCTGTCGTTAACGCGTCATACACGAAATACAAGAAACCAGAAATTCCGCAGCTGGACATGAAGGTTGCAGAGATGCATTCGATGATGTTGGTAATGTGTAAGCAGATTGCCGAATTGAAAGAGGATTTGGTTTCTGCTGGTGGAAAAAAGAAGTCTTCTGCTGAAGAACTGTCACGCTCTGAGAGGCAGCGACTTTGAGCTGTTGAGGAAAAAGATGTTATGTGGTAATATATGTAAAGATGAAACTCCTTTGTCACCCTTTTTCCTCTTTCCTCTTTTTTCTTTTTTTTCTTTTTCGAGATTTCTTTTCGGCATTCGGGGAAAAAAAAGAAGACACAAAAAAAATTCAATCCACACTTTTTCTTTGCGTTGTAGGTAGGAGTTCTGTCGTAGTAAGAGTCTCTCTGTCTCTCTCAGTTTCAAGCGCACGCGCTCTCTTTGCTCTTTGCTCGTTCTCTTTCTCTCTTTCTCGTTCAACAGAAGAGAGAAGAGGAAAGGGTGAGAAAAGAGAGTTCCACGGCAAAACCTTCTTTTCTCTTTTTGGGATTTTCCTTCAAACTTCCTCCCCGTCTCTCAAAGTCATCGCAAAAAGTGTGGAGTAAAGGAATATGGCAGACGTCACGCAGATTTTGGTCAACACCCAAAATCCTGATCAGCACGTTCGATCGCAAGCCGAGCAGCAGTTGGAACAAGCCAAAGAGGCGAATTTTTCCCTATATCTATCCTCTTTAGCGAGAGAACTCGCCAATGAGTCGAAACAGAGCGAAGTCCGACGACTCGCAGGTTTGATCTTGAAAAACAGCATCGACTCTCGGTCGTACCAAACGAAGAAGAGTTTACAACAAAAATGGCTCGCTCAAGTCGATCAAAACCAACGGAACGAGATAAAATCTATGATTTTCCAGACGTTGAGCTCGCCAGTCCAGGAGATTCGACACACGGCGGCACAAGTGGTGGCAAAATTTGCCGCAGCGGAGATACCAGCGAAACAGTGGCCAGAGCTGATACCGCAGCTGCAATTAAACGTTTCCGGCGCTCAAAGTTCCACAGAATTGAAACAAGCGACGTTGGAAACTCTAGGATACGTTTGCGAGGAGTTATCGTTGAGTGGAGAGCAAGGAGATGAGTTTGGCGGCATGGACCAAGCGGCGGTGAATACGATGTTGACGGCTATTATTCAAGGGATGGACAAAGCAGAAACGAACAATGAGGTACGGTTAGCGGCGTGCAACGCGTTATCGATCGCTTTAACGTTTGCCTCGGAGAACTTTTCTAGACAGCAAGAAAGAGATTATATCATGCAAGTGACTTGTGAAGCGACGATATCGCCCGACCAAAGAATTCGACACGCTGCTTTTGAAGTTTTAGTCGGTGTCGCGGAGGAGTATTACGAATATCTCGAAGGTTATATCTCCGCTATTTACGATTTGACAGTAAAAGTTTTGCACGGAGACGATCCTCAGATTGGTTTACAAGCGATTGAGTTTTGGTCGTCGATTTGCGAGGAGGAAATTGGACGAAAAGAAGCCATCGAAGACGGCGTGCAAGACGTCAAGTATCATCAATTCATCGAGAAGGCGCTAGGAGTTTTAACGCCGATGTTGCTCGAACAGTTGACGAAACAAGAGGAAGGTCAAGACGAAGACGAAAACGCGTGGAATTTAGCCATGGCGGGCGGAACGTGCTTGAACTTAATCGCGAACTTAACTGGCGATCAAGTCGTAGACGGCGTCATGCAATACATCACGCAAAACATCCAACAAGATAATTGGAGACAAAAAGAAGCCGCTTTGTTTGCTTTTGGCGCTATTTTGGAAGGTCCATCGAGGAAAAAATTAGCTCCTCTTGCGAACGAGGCCTTACCGTTCTTGTTGAACTCGATGAACGATAACAATACGCACGTGAAAGATACCACGGCATGGACGATTGGACGCGTCTTTGAGTTTGTGCAATCGCCGGAGTATCGATTGATCACGCAGGGTAATTTGGGAACGACGTTAGCGGCGCTGACGGAATCTCTCAAAGACGTGCCAAATGTCGCCGGTAAGGCGTGCTGGAGTATTCAGAATTTGGTCACCTCTCTTGGTGACGATGATCTCTTGCGACCGGAGCTTTCGCCGTTTTTCCAGCCCATCGTGCAAGCGTTGTTGGTCACCGCGGAGAGACCGGATGCGGAGATGAAGTTGAAAATGGAATGTTACGAAGCGCTGAACGAAATCATTCGAGGGGCGAGCACGGAAACGTTAGTCACGGTTCATCAACTCATTCCTGTTGTCTTGCAAAAGCTCGGGAGCACGTTTGAAGCTCAAGTGACTTCCCAAGACATGTTAGAAAAGCAAACTGATCAACAGGCGTTGTTGTGTGGAACTTTGCAAGTTATCATCCAACGCTTGGGATCGGAAGAAGCGGCGAAAGGGTCGTTGGCTCAGCACTCGGATAACTTGATGACTGCGTTTTTGAGAGTTTTAGCGAATCGTTCCGCAACTGTGCACGAAGAAGCCATGCTCGCGGTTGGTGCTTTGGCACACTCGGTAGGTAAAGATTTCGAGAAATACATGGAGGCGTTATACCCGTTCGTCGAGGTTGGTTTGAAAAATCACGAAGAGTTTTCTGTGTGCCAAGCGACGGTTGGTGTTGTCGGAGACATCTGTAGAGCATTAGACGAAAAGTTGGCGCAATGGTGTGACAACATTGTGTTCTTATTGTTGCAAGATTTGCAATCGTCCGAGTTGCACAGGGCAGTGAAGCCGCCGATTTTGAGCTGTTTTGGCGATATAGCTTTGGCGGTTGGTCCTTCGTTCGATAAATATCTCGAATTCGTTTTACCTATGCTGCAAAGCGCAACGAGTTTGGCGATGACAAATAAAGATCAAAGTGTGGAATTAGATGAAGATACGGTGCAATACAAGAACGATCTCAGAAATGGCATCTTCGAGGCGTACACCGGGATTTTGCAAGGGTTTCGAGACGACAAATCCAAAATCGCAAGTTTGGCGCAGCACGCGCGATTTATTTTATCTTTCATCGAAGACGTGTCGAAAGATCCTTACCGTGATGCGAGCGTGACGAGGAACATGGTTGCATTGTTAGGAGATATGGCAGATACCATGGACGGTATCGGCGAGCTGTTTAGAGAAAAGACGTTTTACCAAGCGTTGTTCCAAGAACTCCACTCGGATGATAACTTTGACTCGACGTTGAACTGGGCAAGGGAGCGCATTGCGCAACGATTGACGCAATAATAATCATAACGACCTTAACTGACATTGATAAAGACAAAATGACACAAGATAATGACAAGAATAGAAGTAACAATAAATAATAATAATAATACGAATAGCTGACGAATTGATGGACAATTAACTACATAGCGCATAATAATAATAAGAGAGAAAAAGATAGACGCTTCAAACAAGGATCCAAGAGCGTTTCTACTTGTAAGTAAGTACTGCCGTACGAATGAATAAAACAAAATTGAATTAATTCTATACGCTATCAATAAAAGTGCTACTATTGCGCGATATGTCCCCTAAAATATGTGCGATCTCTTTTTTTGGTTTTCGACTAAAAGCATCCATCTTTCGCATTGCAAAAAGTAATGACCCGATCATTTGCCATCGTCCTAAACATAATATCTTCCGTGTCAAAACTGTGCACCGGGTTCCCATAACTCCGATGCGTTTGCTTCAATCGATAATACTGGTACGGATCGCCTCTTTGTCCTTTACCTAAACCGTAGACTGTGATGTTTAAGCACAGTGGACGTAACATCGCGATACCTACTAAACCTGAGGATGCACAGTTGCCTCCTCTGAAGTTTTTCGAGTGCTTCTTCTCGTAACATTTTCGGAATTTTTTCAACGAATTCTCCGCCACCGCTCGCACTTCGGGCATGAGAAACAAAGTTTGCACGTCTTTACGTTTCAACTTATTCTTGACGTAGTACGCCAACCGAACGAAATTTTCCGCTGCCGTTCTCGACGAAATCAAAGTGACGCCTTTCTCTAACGGCCAACCGCCCCCTCTGTAGATTTTATTTATACCGCTACCATCGTGATATGCAATTGTCCACAATCTGTTTAACAATCTGTGCGTCGTTCTCTTTCCGACGTATTTTTCGTACCCTTTCGTGGGAGCTTGATTAATGCGAACGACTATATCGTTCGCGTCGATTTGTTTACCGTAATCCATTTTGAGAAGATGCCCAGAATTCCCCACGAGTGCACACGTTTGCCAGGGCGCTTCGCCATTTGCTAAATTATTTGCAACTACTGCTGGCGCTGCTAAAATATCTCTTCCAGAGTTTGGTAGTATGGATGCTGGGATCTTCTTATCTCGATAGGCTCCTGTGTTTTCGTAATTCTTTTTATGCGCAAGCGTCGACACCAGAGCTTTTGTGGCTTTCGCTTTTGGCGGGAATAGTGAAATGTATTCTAGTGAACACGCGTGTGAGTGCGAAGAACGGCGAAAGGAGCGCTGCTTCCTCGTAATCGTCGCTTTCTTCATGTTAGGAATCACTTGTTTGGTTTCTGCCTCATATCGTTCGACATCCTCCTCGTCGTCGTCGTCGTCGTCGTCGTCGTCGGTTTTGTCCTCGTCTTCTACCTCGTCACCTAATTTTTCCAACACGTTTTCAGCAACAGGTTCTTCTTCTTCTCCCTGGTTATTCGCGACTGCCACTTTCGTCGATTCTTCTTCGTCCGGGTTCAAGAATCCTGCATCGTCTGCGCCCCTGAGATGAAGAAGTCCTTCGTCCTTCACTCTTTTGTTTCCTCCTCCACTCTTTTGATGAAGAGGAGGAAAAGATACGAGCGAAGAAAATGATGTTGTTCCGCGCATAAACAAGGCTAATGCGAGCGCTAAGGAAACGAGAAGAAGGAAAATCACGCGTCGTCTCCTCGCTTTATTACTATTGTTACCATTAGTATTGTTATTTGTCATATTATTCTTTACATTCGCACATCATCATCATCATCATCATCATCATCATCATCATCATCATCATCATTTAGCGGAGGCAAAAGGGACCAAAAAAGTGTCCAATAATAATCCAAAGTGAAAAAGGAAAAAGGAAGAAAGAAAAGCAAAAAAAAAAGGAAGAAAAGCAAAATAGGTATGGTATGGACGAGTCTTTTGACGGCACTTTTTTTCTTTTAGGTGCGGCGGCGCGCACAAAGAGACAACGGACGGAGCAACGCGACGAACGGATAAAAACGACAGAGAGAGGAAGAATATGAACACAAGTAAACCATCGTCAGCGCCAATGACCGCGAAGAACGGCGATGATTACTCGAATAAGAGATCTATCGAACGCATTCAATCACCGAGACAGAATTCCAAGGAGATGAAAATCGTGCAACCGAATTCGTCGAGAAGTTCCTCTTTTCAAGAAGAAGAAGAAGAAGAAGAAGAAGAAGAAGAAGAAGAAGAAGAAGAAGAAGAGAAGAGATCATCTTTGTCTTCGTCGACATCGTCATCTTCCTCGTCGGAAATGAGCGACGACGAAGAAGAAGGAGAAGAGGCGCAACAGACGACGACGACGAATAAAATCGGGAGAAAGAAAAAGAAAACGACGCAAGCGACGACGACAACAACAACAAAACTCGTAACAACGACAACGTCGACGAAAGAAAGAGAAAAGAAGAAGAAGAAGAAGAAAGTAAAAAAGAAGACCAAAGCAAAAGAACTGGATGAAGAATATCATCCAAAAAGTGAAGAGGAGAAGATGAATAAGAAGATCCGCGCGGCAAAGCGAGGCACGCGCTCTGAGCTCTCCGTCTCCAAAGGCGGTTGGACTAAGCACGGATACGCCTACGACAACGCGAACGTGTTGAATACGACAAACTTGAAATCAAAAGCAGGAACGATCGAGCGCATATCCGCGAAAGAGGTTTGTCCGGACGAATTCAATAGACGATTTGCGCTGACGAGAACGCCGTGTATAATAACCGATGCCATGAACCAATGGCCGTGCTTCATGAAAACGTTGAATAGCAAAAGCAAAGAGGAGAACCCGCGAGAGTGGACGATTGATAAGTTACAAAAAAGGTTTCCGAAAGATAGATTCAAAGTCGGTTCCGATGACGATGGATACGCGGTGCGACTTACAATGACTGAGTTTCAGTTTTACTGCGACGAGGAAAAGAATCCAGATTACGGATGCAAAAGAGATGATAGTCCTCTGTACGTTTTCGACGGTTCCATCTTTGATAAAGAGAATACGAAAGAGCTTGAGAAGGATTTCGACATTCCAGATTACTTCTCCGAAGACTTGTTCAAATACGTCGGACATAAGCGAAGACCACCACATAGATGGGTCGTATTTGGACCGCCGAGAAGTGGATCATCGATACATGTCGATCCGTTAGCGACATCCGCATGGAACGCGTTGATTTCGGGAAAGAAGCGTTGGGTGTTGTACCCGCCAAACAAAGGTTTAACTAAACCTCTTCTGAAACCAAAAGGTATTGGATTAGACGGGGAATCAATCACGTGGTTCCAGAAAGCGTATCCAATCACGCAAACGCGGGAGTGGTCGGAAGTTGGCGGATGTCCGAAGAGTTTTGACGCTTTACAAAATGCTGGTGAGATTATGTTTGTCCCAGACGGGTGGTGGCACGCCGTGTTGAACGTCACGCAAACCGTCGCGGTGACGCAGAATTTCTGCACGACGCCAAGATTTGACGCCGTTTACAGGGCCACCCGACGGGGCAGACCGAAGATGTCCAAAAAATGGCTCGAAAAGTTGAAAGCGAAGGGTCGATATGATTTGTACGACGTAGCCGTGCGTCAGCCGAGACGATCGGAGTACTCCGAGAACGAAAAGACTTCGTCGTCTTCATCGAGCAGCAGCGAAGGAGAGAGCGACACGGAAGACGCCGACGATCGTATGATTCGTCTGAAAGAAGAGACGAGAAGATTGTCAAAGCATGGAGGCAAGCGAGAGAGAGAGGATGGGGTAGAATAAATCTAAACTACACGGTAGTACCTGTACGTACGTGTAATTAATTACTTGGTAAACTAAACAATTGCGTTATAAAATCAAAATTACAAAAATAGACACATCTGATTCTTTTGAACGTGGGTGTAAGTAATATAGTAATTTGTATTCTCAACATCAGTCATATCAGAGTTACTTCAAGAACGTGCACGTGATGAATAAGGTGAGGAACGAGAACAAACTCAAAATCAACTCCGGCGAGAACGACTCTGGGAAGAGTGGAATGTACACCGGAACGATAGACCCAATCAACCAACCGACGAGCATAGATGCAAGGGTGTGCAAAAAGGACTTTCCAAGTGCCTTGTTCTTTTGTCCGCCTCTTTTCTCGTTGAGGAAGAAGACGCACGCGGCGAAAGCACACGCGAGTTGAAACGCCGGGCCTTGTGAAGCCGGCGTCACGATTGACCAAATGGAAATACCGAAAAACAAAACCGCTCGTCGCATTAAAGTCGTCTTGTCCGGCTTTTCGAATTGATTCTTCACGCGTTGAACAAATGGTGGCGTGTAATCTTCCTCTTCTTTCTTCTGTCTCAGATTCTTTCTCTTCAAACCTTTCGCTTTTTTCCTCGTGTTTAGCTTTTCCTTCAAAATGGCATCCATGGCGAGGTCGATTTGCTCGCATCCGTCCACATCTCTCATGTACTCTTTCACTAAGAAATTCCTCGCCTCTTGCACTTCTTCGAACGAGGAGTCTGACGTTAAACCTAATCGTTTGTACGGATCTTTTTCGTTCCTTCTTGGGAACTTCACCACCGGCGAGTCAAAGTCGATTTCGCCTTCCTCGTCGTCGTCGTCTCGCGTCACATCTTGTTCTTGTTCTTCTATTTTGGCGTTGTTTTCTGCTCGAGAGAGAGAGAGAGAAGAATTTGTCGGGTCAGTTCAGTTCTACTTACGCGTGCGCATCAAAAACTCAATCCGTAATAAAAGAGAAAAGAAAGAGAGAAGCGTCGAGGTGATTGACGCGCGCGAAGAAAGAGCGAGAGCGAGAATGAGAGAGTAAGAGAGACTCGTTCTGTAAAAAATTCTCTCGTTTTCCCCGATTGGATAAAATAAAGCGCAAATGTGTCAATAGGTTCTTCTTCTCCTTTCAGTCCTAATTGAAGGAAGCAGAACAATGCGCGCGCGCACGAAAA
This sequence comes from Bathycoccus sp. SAG4, assembly GCA_009618065.1. Lineage (NCBI taxonomy): Eukaryota > Viridiplantae > Chlorophyta > Mamiellophyceae > Mamiellales > Bathycoccaceae > Bathycoccus > Bathycoccus sp. SAG4. The sequence continues at coordinate 734 of VIAV01000084.1, read as the reverse complement.
ACGACGCGAGACACGTTCTGTGCAAAACTCACCATCATCGTTTGCTTCGCTCTTCACTCTGAACGTTCTCAACGAGTTCAGTTTTTTGTTTCTACTTAAACACAACGACGACGGCGCTCTTGGGTGTCTATTGTTTTTTCTTCTGTCTTCCTCGCGTGTAAAATTCGTCCCCCAAAAAGGATTCGCTCGCACCGCCGCTCGTCGCGTGGATCGTCCGTGCGGACGATGCGGCGCGAGATTCGTTCTCGAGGATCCTCTCGACGATGGCGATGGCGATGACGACGACGCGTCTAATTTCCCCGTCGTCGTAGATGTCTGCAGCAGCATGAGTATATATTTGTTCGTCGGTCTTTCGTTCACAAGTTTTTTTTTTCTGCGGAAAAAGAGAGAATTTTGGAAGAGAGGTGTGATTGTTTGGCATTTGGATGGAGTCCAAAAAAAAAATTTTTGATCCCCATCCACCACCATCTTCGAAGAATTGAAGAATTGAAGAATAGACACAACAGATGGGTGGTGGGTGCTTTTTTTGAGCCACACGCACAGTTCTTTTTTCTTTTTTTGAGGACGATCTCTCATCAGTCGTTCATTTCATCCACACGACGACGAAAGAAAAAAAGAAAGAAAAAAAAGAAAGAAAGAAAGAAAGGGAACGAACGAACGATAAAAAAAAAGCGAAAAAAAGAAAACGAGTTTTGGCGGTTGTTGGTAGTGTTGCAAAGGAACTTCTTCATTCA
>VIAV01000083.1:0-11984 GCA_009618065.1 Bathycoccus sp. SAG4 | reverse complement strand
CCTTGATCTTCCGAGTAATACAAATCGCTAATGTCGATGTTCTTCTCCTTTGCTCGAGCGATTTGTTCCTCCAATTGTTTCGAAAGCGCCGCTTTACCGCCCCCTAACGTGACCAATCGAACGAGTAGAATAATCACACCAGCCTCCAAACCGCTATCAAAATTGAACACCGAAAGATCCACCCCCGAAGAAGCTTTCACTCGGATAGGAGCTCTGGCTGATGCGCTCGACGTCCTTCGCTTCGTCGAGACGAAAGGAGGTTGAGATGCAATTGCCGCCGCTTTACTCCGCGCGGTCGCAAACATATTCAAAGTGTAAGTTTTGGAAATTAAATGATGAGATTTTTTTTTTCTCTCTCTCTCTCTCGTCTCTCTTTCTCCTTAGAGATTTATTAAAGAGAGAATGTCTGCCGCTCGAAACGGCATCCCTCCGGATGTCGTTCGAAAAGCCGAGATTCAAATGAAGAGAAAGGCTCCCGAAGATTTGAACGGTCGCACTCGCGCGCGCAGAAAAGAGAACGATGTCGATGATGGGGCTTTCGTGTCGTCGTCAACAGCAACATCCATGCGGTTTAATTACGGGTTGGAGAAACAGTTGAGAGAGAGTTCCTTGGCAGGTTTCGCCTTCACGTGCGTCATGCACCGCGAACGGTCGGCGATGAAAGAAGCTTTGACGTTGTTGAGAGAGTGTATCGACGACGACGCGGTTAAAATATCGCCGATGAAGATGCCGTGCAAAGCGTTTGCATTTCTAAGTTTTATAGAAGAAGAAGAAGAAGAAGAAGAAGAAGAAGGAGAAAAACAGGGAGTAGCAAACAACAACAGTTCCGCAATCGAAGTACCGGAGGTGATGAAGAAAGTCGTACGGGTAGCCATGCGTCGTCAAAACGTAAGGTTTTTAGAACGGATGATTGCAATATCGACAACGTGCGAGCACAACGAAGACGCAATTGAACGAGCGATTGACCGATTAGGCATTGGTAACCATAGCCAGAATACATTTAAAACGTTCGCGATATGCCACCGCGACTCGTTCTCCAAAGCGCTCCTTTCGACCGATAAAGAATCTGAAAAATGGAAATCAAAGGCGGTGACAAATGCGGTAGCAGCCGCGGTGGCGAAGAGGATTAAGAGCGTTGATTTACAAGACCCAGACGTGGTCATCTTTGTCGTCGTTTTAGCCGTAAACGATAACAGCATTACTACTAGCACGAATACGCCCACTCGGCGGCTTGGATTGTCGTTCGCGGCGAAAGACTCAAACGTGTTCATGGTAAAGAAAGGGAAAGGAATCGTGGCTACGAGCATAAAATGTTTTTGTAAACGATGATGTTTGATTGATATATATTAAAATAATGTGTGTGTGTGTGTGTGTGTGTGTGTGTGTGTGTTTCTTTCGTCACTCAATTAAGATGATGCGCATATTTCGCACTCCCAGGACATCTTTTTTTGCGCGCATATTTCAAACATTCGAGATGACCATTTTCGGCAGCCCAAGAACAAGTCTCTCTATCCCAAGGACAGCCGTTTTCGTGCGCGTATTTCAAACACTCGAGGTCACCATATTCGGCAGCTTTATAACAAGTCGATCGATCCCAAGCACATCCTTGAACGCGTAAAAATTTAAGCAATTCTAACTTTCCATTCCGAGCCATTCTGGAACAAAATAGTTTCTTCTTCTTTGATCTAGCACACTTCTGAAGAGCCCATGATAAGGTTGACTTCGTGTCGAAATCTTCAATCTTGAAGGCATTACGCAATTGCGCACCCGCACGTTTTATCGCCGCGCGACTTTCACTATTGACGTCGTAGAAAAATTTTACATCGTTATCGTTCAGCTTCGTCACGATAAGAGTATCGAATATATCCGGGTGATCCGTCACGAGTCGCCATAATCTGTTATCGTTATGTTCGTCGATTACAGGTACTAAAGGTTTGGCTGTTTTTCGTGCTTTTTCCATCTTGCGGATTTTTTTCTTCGACGGCATGTTTGACCTGAAGACAAGGAAGAGAGACTTCGAACAACAGCTCTTTTTCCTGCTCGAGAAAAGTCAAACATCGGGTACAAAGAGCAAATTCCAAGAGATCGAACGAAGAAAAGTTGCGCGACCGCGCGACCGACGAGCTCAGAGAGATTTGTTCGACATTTTTGCCTTCCGATAAACTAGTCTCTTTTCATCATCATCGCTCGACGCCGAGAAACCGAAGAACACCCACCTTCTTCTTTTTCTCTCTCAAAACGCGATCGATACAAAAACGAAAAGAAAAGAAGAGAAAAGAAGTGTGCGAGCTCAGAAAGACATTGAAGGTTTTTTGTCTTCCGCGATCGTTCCGCCGACGCCGTCGGAACGATCTCAGTGAACGAACGAAAAGCGCTCTTTTCTTCATCATCGCTCGACTTCGAGAACGCGCCTTCTTTTCACGCCGCCCTCCCCCGCGAGAAACGAAAAACGAGACACACGAAGAGAAAAGAAAAGACTCGCACACCTAAAAACACCCCGCCCTTTCTAAAGATGTTGCAGCACGACGCAACCAAAAAGGTGGAAAAACTTTTCTTCTGCTCCTTCTTTTTACGCTAAAACCGGAGACGGGAGTTTCGCGGACGTCCTTGTTCGCGGTTCTTCCTCTCGCGCCTAAACGCTTATTAACGCTTTGCCTTCGTTGGTCTCGTGGTCCGAGAGGAGGGAAAAGACATGCGGAATTGTTTTTAAACGAGGCGTTTTTTCTTCCTTTTTGGTTTAGGGTTTTAGACTTACAAAATAAGTCTTGTGAAGGCCTCACGGAAGCACTCGTACACAAAAAAAAAATGCGTTCACCGCTGTCATCGAGGAGGAGCGCGAAGGCGGCGAAAGAACAACGTTCTTTGTTGCCTCCCGACGACGATGCGTCGCCGCAACAAAATGGGGTGGATGCGACGAAGCAAAAACCTCTCTCTTCGATCGAACTGAAGTATCTGGACTACCTGAAACGCGAGTTAAAAGTAGACGTCAACGGCTGCGCGATTGGATACTTTTTGGACGACAAAAATGTCATCGGAAGTGGCGGCAGCGCGTCGTCGAGATACTACAGGGGATGCGTGGCAACGGAGGATATTAAATCGGGGGCGATCGTTGTGTCCGTGCCGGACGACTCGGTTCTCTTGGCAGAAAAAACGAGCGCCTGCGCGTCGGCGGTCGTGGCGTTAAATTTAAGGGATTGTCAAAAGGTTGTTACAGAAGAGACCGACGCGGATGTAGAAGAACAAGAACAAGAACGAGAACGAGAAGAAGATAGAACGGATAACGGCAAACCGAGGTTACAACGAGAAGCTTTAATTATCGCTGTGACGTGCGAATTAGCGTTAGGCAACGACTCCTACTATTATCCGTATTTGGCGACGATGCCGAGAGTCAAGAAATTTTCCGATTGTTTACTCTCTTGGACGGAAGCACAGAAGGAACGGTTGAGAGGGACGGATTGTTGGACGAGATTTAAATCGTACGCCGATGAAGAGAGTGTAGAAGTACCCTCGTTAACTCAGTTGCACTTTGAGGAGGTGGCGAGGCCATTTTTTGAGGCCATCGCGAACGGCAAAGGGAAGGTTTCGAAAGCGTTGAGAGAGGCTATTGGGCAACTATTGATGAACGAGAAGAAGAATAAAGAGAGAGAGATTAACGTGGAGATGGCAATTCTGAGTGATAGCGATGGTGACGATGACGACGACGACGACGACGACGACGACGACATTTACGGGAACTTGAACGGTAGTAAAAAACTAAAAATGAAGAACAAATATGCGAGCGGCGCGGATGAAGAAGACATCTCGTCTCCGAAACCGTCCGCCAACGCAGAGGGAGCGTCCCAAAGTCAATCTCTCGCGCGTTTATATCGAGATGCGGTGAACATAGTCGCCTCATATTCATTTACATTGGGTGAAGATGAAACGGAAACGCAAGCGTTAGTACCGTTTTGGGACATGCTAAACCACACACATCCTGTGTTCGCCTCAGTGAAACTCTCCCACGATGCCTCGACGAAACGCTTGAACATGATTGCCGTTCGCGACATTCGCAAAGGTGACGAAATCTTGAACACGTACGGTGAATTATCCGACGGCGAATTATTGCGTCGTTATGGGTTCTTACCAACCTCTAGCCGCAACCCGCACAATTCGATTACGATATCTTTCAAAGAGCTCTTCACGGCGTGTGATAAAGTCTACGGATTCGAAAATCCTCGATTGGTCCGCAAGAAAGTCTTAAAGTTAACGAACGAAAATTGGAGGAGTCGATTCGAGGTGTACCCGAACGGTCGACCGTCGAGAAAGTTGATTGCAATCGCCGACGCCATATTCTCGGTAGAAGATGATGATGACGAAGAAGATGAAGCGTTCGAGCTCGAAAAGAAAGACACCCGCGCCAAAGAAATCACCGAAGCCTTAAACTTCGTCGCTATCCGCGCTCTTACCCCCGGCAATCGCTACCCGACCGCTCGGCGCGAAGCCTCCAAATCTATCCAGATGTTACTCGACGCCGACTCGAGAGCCAAGCGGAGCGAAGTCAACTTTCTCGAGAACCACGTCGATCGAAGACGCATCAAGATGGCTTTACGAGTTCGATTGAGCGAACTGAAAACGTTTTCCATGATGAGGAAATGGTTGAGAATGGGTAAGTTGAGGAAGTGGTTGTTTTAGCGTGATGATATCCATAGTTCTTGTAGTCGCGTCAGAGATATCAGTCATCCCCCACCCCATTTTTTTATCCTTGTTTCTCTCTTTGAGCTCTTTCTCTGTCGTCACATTTTCATCTCCCAACAGTGCCATGGCCTCAAAAATGCTTCCGAAGTGAGGCCTCAACACGCAAACGCGCGAGCAGCCGAAAACAAAATGTCCTCCGCTTTGGAGTCGTCATCGATCGAAGGCGAGGATGGCGTCGGAGAAGATCGAATCGGCGAGACCGTCGAACTCGCATCGCCATCGTCTTCTTCGGGGGCGCGAGAAAAATCGAACGCATCCGAAGAAAAGAATCGAGTCCTCCTCGACGCCATCTCCGACGAGACTTCATCCACGATACACGTGCCGTGCCACACGTACATTTTCTACGCGTACGACAAAATCGTGTCCTTTGCCGCACGGGTCGTGAGTACGTGGGAACCCGACTCGAGATTGATCGGCGAGAACACCGAGGTACCAACAGAACGAGCGCGAAAGAGAGGCGCGACATGTTTAGCCGCCGCGTTGATTTCGATGATCGCGTGCGGATTGATGTTCTATAGAGTGTCTTTTAATGGAGGACGCTTGATGGAAGGAGGAATGTACGGATACGAATCTGAATCGTCGTCGAGCGACGGCGGTGCGTCTGGTTGGTTGGAGCAAGCGAAGGCATTTTTGAGCAACGCGACCGGGGTAGAGGCTTTGTTAGGGACGACGGATAACGAGCACATGTTTCCGAAGATATTGGAGGAGATACACGAAGATGCATCCGCGTGCGATGCGAGAATTCGAGCGGCGCAAGTTCCATATTTTTATAATCGACACTGCGCGTACCTGGGACGGTTAACGTCTGCCAACGCCGGAGAGGAGCGAAGAGATGCCTTGTTTGAACATTTAGCCAGAGATTTAGAGAGTCGATTCGCGAGGAATTACATCACTTTTCTCTCGGAGACTAATCTATATCACTTGCGAGGGATGGGGAAGAGCGATTGGGGGGTGGATGAAGACGCGGAGGAGAAATTAGGTATGTTCCCCTCGATGTTGCGAGAAGCTTTGGAGGAAGACGAGGAGAAGGAAGCTTTAGGGATACTCGCAGAGGAAAGCGTAGAAGAGAAGATTGAAGAGGCAGTGGTGGATACGTTGGCAAATAGCGAGGAGATGAGCGACGTCGTAAAAGATGAGGAAACATCGGAAGGACGAGAGAATAGAGTGAGCAGAAGAGCGTTGCTCGGTAGAAAAAGCAAACACGCGCGATCCCGCATATCGAAACATTCCGCCCATTTAAGGGACCTTGTTCGCATCGGGAACAATAACCATCTCGTCACATTAGCGATTGGAGCGAAAGAAGCACCATTCGCGTTAGCCGTCGCGCGAGCGTTACGGAAAAATGCCGTCCCAGGCGTGGCGAGGATATTCGAAGGATCGCCGGAACAATTCTTCGCGTTGGAGCAAATGAAATTAGCTTTGCCGAACGTGAAGGATGCAAAACGATTGCGATTAGTCTCGAGTTTTGTCGGGAAGGCTAGGAAAACGAAGCAAGTGAGCAAAAAGGAAGTGTTTGGTTCAATAGGTGAAGCCGATTGGGGTAGAACGCAATATTTTGGTTCCGGTCTAGACGAAGAAGCAAGGCGAAAAGGCACGAAGATTGAGCTGTTGCAACTGTCACCCCGAGAGGCGATGATGGGTGGGATTCCGATAATCTTATCCGCTGCGGATGAGTTGCAGAGCGGTGTTCTCGATGGTTTGAGCGCGACTGGTGCGTTAAGTGATGGTATGCCATCGGTGATTATCATGCGCGCACACGCGTTAGGATTTGCCCCGGAGTTTAGCCTAAGATTTCCATATTTCGTGTATGCCATCGCTCCCGGTACGCAACCGGACGACGAAGGGAATAAAGACGAACCAGAATCGATAGAATTGTTTCGAGTGGATCATTTAGTGTGGTCGAAAGAACTTGCGAACGTGGCGAAGAAAAGGCGCGTTCTATTGGTCGCGTTTGCCAAAGATCGATTCGAACCGTTTCGGAAGTGGGCGAACGAAAGAGGTTTGTTTGCGTGTGGTGATTGCGACACGGGAAAGTGCTCGGTAGAAACCACGAGAAGAGAAGAAGACTCGAAATGTGCCGAACTGGAAAGTCAAAAAGGCATGGACCAATGGGCCGAAGAGTTGAAGCAGTTGGTCAAAATGCGCGAAATAGGCTTTTGACGCTGAGAAACACGTGAGAAGAAGCTCGTTTTTGTTTCGCGTGTAATGCTGTAGTAGTTTATTTTTACATACGTACGTATGTAAGTAGGTAGTTATTAGAAATCATCGATTGAAATCATCGGCGGATCTACGCAGGTGAACTTCCCACTCATCCCGTACGCGCCTTCTCTCCGAACGATCCAAATCTTTGCAATCGCTTCAACGTTTATCGTCCCTTTTACGCGCACGAATTCTTCTTCAATATTCTCTTCGTTCTCTTCCTCTCCACTGTCTTCCTCTCTTTCTTTCTTATTATTACTTTCGTTCACCTTCGCGACGTTCTTCGCATCGCCTTCGTCTTCTTCACCGCTGGTACTCACATTCACACGTTTATTCCTATACTCGTCCAAACTCCACGTCTCCACTCAACCGCTCCGTTTTCAACTGCAGGATATAAAAATACCCTTCTTCGTCTCGATGACACTCGTTTAATTTTTTCTTCACCGCTCTCAGCGACGAACAGGCTTCCGTGCTCCCAATCTGTGCAAACTCTTTGGAAATGTACGTTCTCTTGTGCCGTCGCGTACCCTCGCTCGTTATTTTCGACGACGACGCGTCTGCGTTCTCCGTCAGCGGCAGCTGCGAGTGGAAATACTGCGCCTGGCACGCGTGATACAACGCCGTCCCTTCTTCCTCTTCCACGTGCAGTCTCACCAGTGCATCTGGATCTGATTCCTCCTCCCCGTGCGCCGCTCGACAACAGTCTTCCGTGCTTGGCGCAGAATACACCCCAGGCCACGTGCAATACCGCCGATACAGCTCGTCGTCACACAAACCGACGAGATCGGACGAGTCCAATCGCTGCATCGTTTGGACTTTTGTTGTTGTTGTTGGACGCGCTCCGTTTCGAATGGAAACGCATCGTCCAAATTCGCACGTTTTTCAACTCCTTTTTTTTTTTTTTTCAGAAAAAAAAACAAAAAATGCGTTATTTTTCTTCTTCTCGATGGTTGCATAAAACACGTCCATGCAAACACGCCTCGATGGCCGGCGGTGTTCCTTTCGCCGCTCTCGGGCCAAAAACCAGCGGCACACCAGCGCTCTTTTCTTTTCCGCCTTTGAGCACCACATCATCCCAACATCTTCAAACACCTCGTCTCCGAGTGAATCTGATTGCACTTCCTACAGCAAAACCGCATCCCGCATCGAGAACACGTGTACGGACTCGGGAACCCGCACACCGAGCAAAACTTTCGAGGCGCGCCGCTGCTCGGCGGTCCAGCCGCGATGGTCGTGTACGTCGGTATTCCTACCGGAGCTTCGTCCAGCGCGTTCGCTTCTAAGAGTTGGTTGAACGTTCGCATCGTTTTTGCGGATGCCCCTCCTCCTCCTCCTTTGTTCGACTCTCGATCTCGCGTCTTCGCTCTTCCTTTTCCAAAGCCGCTGCCTTTCTTCGACGACGTCTTTTTCTTCGCGACGATTTTCGTCATCGCGCCGTCCAATTTCGGTTCTTCCACCACGAATTCCTCGTCGTCGTCGCCGCCGTTATTCGCCTCGTCATCGTCTGGGAGCGCGTCTCTTTCGAGCGCGTCTAGCCGCGCGCGCGTCGCGGCTTCGCGTCCGGCGCCGTCCACCTTCCTCAGCGCCTGCGAGACGTGCCGCTGGCGAGACGACTTCAATCTTTGCTCTCCCGCTCCCGATGATGGGGCCCCATCGCCGCTCTGCATCATCATCGTCGTCCTCCTCCTCCTCCTCCTCCTCCTCCCGGGCGGCTCTCTGAACACAAAAGAGAGGGCCCCTCCAAAGTACTTGGTGGTTTTAAAAAAAGCCGCCAAAAAGCGACGGGAGGATGCTTTTCTGGAGAAGAACGAAAGCGTGTGCTTTTCAAACCGTCGTCACAAGAAGAAGAAGAGTCGAAAAGAGTGATGTCATTTCCAAAAAGCAATCGAAGAAAAGTATAACAACATATACGAAAGAAAAAGGAGCGAACTCTTGATGATACTACGGCGGCGGCGTGCTCTTTTTGAGACTCGAATACGCAGCTTTCAATACTACGACGACGACATCAAAACTCGTGGGCTATCACGGCACGGCGACTAATATGCTTCCAGTAATTTCCTCTACTTTCGTCCTAAACACTTCGATCGGTTTCTTCTCCTTTTCCAACGCCTTCCCGAGCACGGGTATATCTTTCCCGGGCAATTTTGGACACCACTCCCCTTCTACCTCTCCGCTCTTCATATCGAATGCCGTCTGGTGGGCTGGGCACACGATACACGGCGCTTTCGAACCTTCCGCCTTCGATTCTACCAATCCGGCACTCAACAGAGCCGTTTTCCCTTGCATCGAAATGCCGAGGTGCGGGCACGCGTTCGAGACGCAGTACACCTCGTCCATGAAATATTGCAATAAGACTTTCTTCCCGTTCACTTCGACGACTCGCCGTTCTTTCTCGCTGTTTTTCAGTTCCGCGACGGTGATTCCAGTTGGATAGTACTCTTTTTCCTTCGCGGTATCGTCGTCGTCTTTCTTCCTCTCTTTGCTTCCGTTTGCGCTTGCGCTCGCCGAAGAAGCGCTCTTTTCTCCTCCTGCGCCTTTCTTATTCACGTTCCTCATCCTCGCCGTCCACACCGTCTCTCCGAGCCCTTGTTCTGCTCTCGTCATCGCCGTTTCTCTCTCTTTCGCTTCTTTCCATATTCTTTTCAGTCGTTTCGCTCGTCCTCCCAGTTCTTCTCTCCACAGTAAGCTGCCGACGATCATCACGCACACGTCGCTCGCCGCCGCCAAGATCGGGCTTTCCAAAGACGATGATTCTTGCAGAATGTAGACCAACTGCGCGGCCGCGACGGAGGAGGAGATGGCGTACGCCGCGAGTCTCGGCCGGCGCAGAGGGACGGCTTTTCGCTCGGCTTCGATGATGAATTGCGGAACGCCCTCGGCGCCGACGACGGTTTCGTCCGTCGATGAGGACGGGGTGAACACGTCGAACGGATGATGATGATGATGTCGTTCTTCTTCTTCCGAAAGCAATATTCCCCACTAGAAATAATGGAACAACAACACCGCCGATGCTTCGCTCCCACGACGACGGGACACCGCGCGGCGGTCCTCGAAGAAGAGGACGTTGACGCGTTGTACATCATCGATGAAAAAGATTCTTTTTGTGAAGACGTAAAAAAAGATTCATTAAAAAAAAGAGAAAGAAGCGAGAAAGCGGACGCGACGACGACGGCATCGACTGCTACGACTGGGACTCTTGAAACGTACAAACGAAGTACGAGTACACTAGATTTTTTGCTATAGCGCTATGCGTGACTAAATATGAGTGTGGTATTCTCTCATCCTTCCTCTTGTTTCAATCGGTCGAGCAAGACGTCACTTCTCTTTTCCGGTTTCGGGACGTTTAAAGAAGAGAGCGTTCGTAAACCATCCGATGGGGAGTTCTTAACGTCCAATCCGTGGACGTACCTGCTACCCCACAACTTTTCCGCGAACTCACCTTGCGCGCTTCTCTCGATATTTAATCGACCGACCGCTTCATCCACTCGCATCGGACAAATGTCGTTCCCGCAACAGGCTCGAGTGATATGATACCAGTAGTTGTTGCCGTAGGTGCGACCGTCGCCTCGTTTTTGCCTTTCATAGGCTTTCAACATAGAACCTTCGAAACCAAGTTCGAGCATTTCGTCGACGGTCCTTTTCAAGTGGGTGGCGTGTTCCTTTCTGGTCATTTCGTAGACATTGTGGACGTCGTCTGCGGTCATTTTCTGGATTTTGTGTAAAAACGGTTCCACGCCTCTCGGCCAATCGAAACCGATGAAATGGTCTTTGGCATGGCATCGATAGTCCAAGCCGACGAGTGGAGCCGAGCGTTCGCCTGCGGGTTGTGGACACGGCAATGGAGTGTTGCCACAACACACCGCATTGTATCCGATCCGGTAGACTTCAAATTTTTGCCCGCCCGGAAGTAACAAGGAATTCGTTGGACCGAAACAGCCTTCGGAATCGATGAGCGTGATGTCGCCTTCTTCGGTGACGAAAACGTTTTGACCGTGTCTATCTTGCTCGGAGAAAAGCAAATCGAAGGTAGCGGCTTTGATTATTTGTTCGTGTTTGATTTTTTTGAACATATCCACGGTGTTTTGGGCAACTGAGCCTCCGTAAACAGCTTCGATGGAGTAGCCTTTCGCAACCTCATAAAATTGCGAGCGCACGTCAATTTTTCGGCCCTGAACAGCGTATCCATCCCACGGTAAAAAGGATTTCACGGACCCAGTCCACGTTCGAGGGACGACGTCAGTTAAATTCGCGTCTATGGTTAACTTATCGAGCGCGTTGAGGAACCTGTAGTTACACTCACCGTGCGCATAAACGCCGCCTTTAGCTGGACACTTGGTATTTTTCGATTGCGTCTCTTCGTTGCACCTCAACGGATGCTGCGCGGCGGTTTCCGGGTGTTGCTTGTACCCACCAAAATCGCACCAGGACTTTATAATCACGTTTCCGTGTTCTTTCGTGTACCCTCTCACGACGGCTGCTCCGGAAGCGCCAGGAAACATCTTCACTTTCTTCCCGTGCAAATTTTGATTCGATTCCAACCGCGATAAGACGACGTTACACCCGAAGCATTTTTTACAATGGATTTTTCCATCTCTCGTCGACCCACTTTCCTTCGCTTTTGCTGCCATGGTTGTATCTACAAATTCCGGCGGCTCGTCCACCGAGCACATCTCGCACGTGTCGCAGGTGTCGTACGTTCCGTACAGCACCGTACCTTCCGGTAAACCGCTCTCGTCGACAATCACATTTTCTCCTTTCCTAGCTTCCTCGACTACCGCTAACTTCCTCTCCTTCTCTTTCCTCTCCGACTCTAGCGACTCTAACTTTTTCCTCGTCTCCTTCTCGTTTACCTTCTCTTCATTCACCCCTTCCTTCCCCTCCGTCTTCTCCGTTTCTCTACTCGCGGCGGCGCCGGAACCGCTCGACTCTTTTTTCTCCCAAGACTTCTTCGATTCCTCCGTCTCGTCAAACGCTATGAAATTTTCCATCGCTCTTAAAATCTCCTCTTTCTTCTTCTCTGGAATCTTCTCGAAGAGTTTTACTGCCGCTTT
>VIAV01000082.1:0-12313 GCA_009618065.1 Bathycoccus sp. SAG4 | reverse complement strand
AAGGAGAGAATGAAGAAGGTTTCATCGATGGCGATTACGCCGATCCAGATGGACATGATGATCACAGCTATGACAACGACGATGTGGACTACGAGGATGACTATTATCCTTCTAATGGCGACGACGAGGAAACCGATGAAGAAGTTAAGGCAGAAGCGACGACGAAGAAAGTTGGAATGTTTGGACGGATGAAACGAATGCTCGTTGGCGATAAGAATTCAAAGGGAAAAACACAACGCACGTCCGAGGAAGAAAACGATAAAATAGAAGACGAAGAACGCGCGCTAGAGGACGCTCGAAAATTGAGAGACGAAGCGTCGAGGAAAGCGAGCCAGGCCAGGGATAAGTTCGAGGAATCTGACAATAAGTTGTCGACGTTAAAGGCGAAAATAGAAAAGCTTTCGTCCGTGACCAGCGACGAAACGACAAAGTTACTCGTCGGCGCTTTGTTCAACCAGTGCTTTTCTACGCAAGCGGATAAATATACGTACGAGATTTGCCTCTTTGGCCAATCCAAACAAGACAGTCACGTGCGATTAGGCGACATGAAGAACGACATGAAAAACGAAGTCGTATTCGAGGACGCATCTGGTAAACGTTTCGTGAAATTCGAGAACGGCGAAAAGTGCTGGAACGGACCGAAAAGGTCCATGACGGTAGAGTTAGTATGCGGAAGTAAAGAAGCGTTGTTCGATGTTCTAGAACCGAGTAGGTGCGAGTACTCGAGCAAATTCTCCACTCCGATAGCGTGCGACGAGAAACAATTAGAGATGAAAAAACTAGAGCTGGAACGATTGGTAGCGAGAGAGAGGAATGCTAAAGGCGAAAGAGGGGAGGAGGAAGTGGAATACGTAGTGAATTATTAACCTGCGCGCGTATCTGTACCAGGCGACCCTTTCTCGTCTTCTTCTTTTCCGGGCTTTTGCCATGTCTTTTTTTCTGTTTGCTTCAATAAAAAAGCGAGAGGTGTACTAAGTAGTAGTGCGTTACAATTTTTCTATTTCTATACGTCGAACCCTTCCTTCCTTAAGCACACCAAATGTGCTTCCACTAATTTCTTGCATCTCTCGTCCTCCGCTCCGAATTTCCCCACGCACTCGTCTCGCCGTTCTTTCGTCTCTGGACACGCGCAGCAGATTTTTTTCTTCGCGTTCTTCTTCGTTTTTTGTGCCGTCGTCTCGTCTTGGTCCTCTTCCAAAGAATTCGTCTTCGTCGTCGTCGTCTTCTTCTTCCAAAACATTATTTTTCCTTCTTTCTTCTCTTCCCCGAGAGAGAAGAAGACAAACAAAACGCGGAAGTTCCCAACACCACCGCGTACTCGAAGAAGACGAAGGAAAGACGCCCCGCGGCGGGAAGGAGGACAAAAGGTAAAAATGAAATTAAAACGCAAGTGGTAATGTATTTTTATGTGGCGAAAATTCCAAAAACACACAACACCTTCTTTTTTTTTTTTGGGAGAGAGACGACGCGACGAAACAACAACAAAAACAACAACAACAACAACGACACTTCTCCCTCGTGGACTTTTCCTTTTCCTTCTTCTTCTTCTTCTTCTTCTTCTTCTTCGTGTGTCTGTCTTTCCCGCCAAAAAAAATAAAATCCAAAGAAGGCAAAAAATTTTACACAGAGACACACGAAAAACACGAGAAAAAAATCGTCTTCTTCTTCTTCGTCGTCGTCGTCAAAAACACCCACCATATAAATAAGAAATACTAAAAGTGATGATGGTTTTTGGGAGGACGATGATGACGACGAGTTTGACGACGACGACGAGTTTGACGACGAGTTCGACCAAAAGAGGCGGCGGAGCGATCGCGTCCTCGAGGAGGAGGGACTCGAGAAGAAGAAGAAGCGCGAAGAGTGCTCTCTTTCTTTCGACCGCCGCCCCTCGATTTCGAACCAAGGGGAAGACGAGTGGCACCACCATTTCTGTCACGACTTTGAGAGCGTCGTCGATGAATGATACGAACAACAACGGAGGAGGAGGAGGAGAGGAGAAAAAAGATGTCAACGCGATCGACTGGGACGCGCAAAACGACCGGTTCAAAGCCGAACGGATTTTTGACCAGTGCTTGGGCGCTATCGCGGATGGAGACGTCGACGCTCTCGAATCGTGTTTGTTACAGATCGAATCCGATAAAAAAGTAGCCAAACTGTCCAAAAAACTCGAAGACGCCACGCCTGACGCGTTTTGGAAGAAGAAAGTGAAAGAGATTGCAGCGACGCGAATCGTGGACGATTGCATGAGCGCTATTTTGAGCGGAGACGCGAGCGAAATCGACGGGTGCATACTCGAAGTCGAAAACGAAATGGAATATTTAGAGAAAAACGTGTAACCTTTTGTAACAACCCGTCTATCGCCGGAGTCGAGCGTTCGCAAAGTCGCCCGTACACGCACGCGCACATGTATCGACCTACCTTAAGAGCCCCTCCTTCCCATTCCCTTTCACGTGTTACTGTTCGTATTCGTGTTCGTGTTCGTGTTAGCATCAGAACACGCACGCAGAAGCAAGGCGACGGTACGGTTCGTTCGCGACAGAGAGAAAAGAAAATGGTTGTTGGTGTTGTTGGTGTTGTTGGTGTTCGTGGTGGTATTTTTTGTACCCACCTACTCTTTATTAAGTATGGTCTATATCCTTCTTTGTGTTTTCCTTCCGGTGCGTCACAAAACATACTCTCTCGCATGCACACGTTCTCTCGCGTGTCAACACTCTCGAGAAGCCGTGGGTTACTCGCGTCGTCGTCGTCGTCGACGCGAAAGAAAAAGAAAAGGTTCGCGTCTCCTCGCGACATGGAAAGCGTGCTTCTCCAAAACGACATGATGGAAATCTCGGATATTTTCCTCGACCAGTTCGGGGTTCTACACGATGGGAAAAATCCGTTTCCAGAAGCCATCGAATGCGTGCGCCGGATTCACGAAACGTTTCCTTCGATACGAGTGCACGTGCTCTCAAACTCGAGTCGGAGACGGTCGTCGACGCTGAGTAAACTGAAACGCATGGGTTTCGAAGAAAAGTGGTTTTGTTCGACAATGACAAGTGGAGAAGTGTGCCACAGATTAATCGAAGAGAATATTATGTCGTCGTCGTCGTCGTCGTCGTCGTCGTCGTCGTCGTCGTATGTGTTCTTACACTTAAACTGGGGCGAACGCGGCGCGGTATCGTTACCGTCGCAGTGTGTTTTGGCGACGAGCAAAGAAGAAGCTGTTGCAAAGACGACGCACATCGTCGCCTCCGGGTGCGAGTCCATGTCTGTTCCTGGGACAACGCTGGGAAGTTACGACAGACGCGTGCAAACTATTCAACGGTTATCGCACGAGGAGATCAAGGAGGTGTTGACCGGAATCGCGAGGAGGTGCGAACAAAATAAAACGGAACCGCCGAAGATGTTGTTGGCGAATCCAGATTTTGTTACCGTCAATGGCGACAGGTTAGAAGTCATGCCGGGAACGATGAGTCTGTGGTACAAAGAGATTTTGAACGAGATTTATGGTGGTAAAAATAATAGCAGAAGTTTCAACGCGGACGATTACGTCGTCAAGCTCGGCAAACCGGCACCGATTATTTACACGACGCTTCGCAAAGAGATTGTTCAACAAACGCAGAATAATAGAAGTAATAGTAATAGTAATAGTAATAGTAGTAGTAGTAGTAGTCGCGGCGAAAAAAGGAGCGATGGTGATGACGCGATTTTCGCGAACGTTTTGTGCGTTGGAGATTCTTTAGAACACGACATACGTGGTGCACAATCTGTTGGCGCGAAGAGTTGTTTCATCGTCGAAACGGGCATTCACGCGGAAGAGTTTGATTTTTCTTCGTCGAAAAGCGGAAAAGAGGTCGAAGCCGCGCTACAAGCGATGTGCGAAAAATACAATGTCGAATCTCCGACGTGCACGATTCCAAAATTCTCGTGGAACTAAAAGATGAAAAAGGTAACGAGATAGAGTCAGAGTTTTGTCATCAGGTGCTGCGTAGATTTATTTTTATTATTAAAAGATTAAGTGACTCGACTCGGGTAACTCTTAACTCGTTGACTCGATAATTAGTACGTCTCGATTATTTTCTTTGCTGCTTTTGATCCTTATTCTGATTCTTTGTATCTTACACCTCTGCCGGCATCGGGGCGACTAACTCCATGTTGTATGCCGAACCGCCGTGCTTGGATTCATCCAAACCCAACTGTTCTTCTTCCGGAGACGTTCTTAACATGTTCACTTTCTTCAACGCGAGGAAGAAAAGACCGAGCAAACCGCCAACCCAGAGGGCAATGCAGATGATGCCGACAATTTGGGCGCCGAGGAGGCCCCCTTCGCCGCCGTAAAAGATGCCCGCGCACTTGGAAGCGTTACCGCCGTAGCCAACTTCGGCAACGTATTCTTTCTTAGCCATGAGACCAACCCACAGGACGCCAAAAGCGCCGCACGCGCCGTGCATCGGTGCCGCTTCCAAAGGATCATCAATTTTAAATTTCAAGAGTAATTTACTCGCCCCGTGGATGACCCACGCGGAAAGAAAACCGCAGACAATAGCAGTCCACGGTTCAGTCACGGAGCAACCGGCGGTGATGCCGACCAAACCGGCCAAAACACCGTTGCACACGGCAATCAAGTCCCAAACGTGGTACAAGCCGTAGTTGATAGCCATGGCAGTTACGCCACCAGAAGCAGCGGATAAAGTAGTCGAGACAGCGGTTCTGGCGACGACGACTTCCGAACCAATGATTGCCAACTGCGACCCCGGGTTGAAACCATACCATCCAACCCAAAGAATAAACGTACCCAAAACAACCAACGAGGCGTTATGTCCCGGCATAGCGATAACGCGACCGTTCGGGTCGAATCTACCAGTTCTCGGGCCTACGATAGCGGCACCCACCAAACCGGCGACGCCACCGGTCATGTGAACGACGCCAGAGCCGGCGAAATCAATCATGCCACAATCAAAGAGTAGATCTTTCGATTTGAAGGCGTTGAGCCAGCCGTCGCCGTCCCAAACCCAATGAACGACAACTGGGTAGACGAACGCGGTGAGAAAGAAGGAATAGCCCAAATACGCTTGGAACGCCGTTCTTTCTGCGACAGAACCGGAAACAATCGTCGCTGCTGCCGCAGAGAACGCCCATTGAAACAAGAAACTCGCCCAGTCGGTGTAATCTTGCAAGCCAAAATTCCAATTACCGATAAATTCATTCGCTGTTTTGCCTTCCTTCTTCCCGTACGCGAAGCCGTAGCCAAAGATGAAGAACGCTATCGCCCCGACGCACGCGTCCAAGACGTTTTTGATCAAAATATTCTTGGTATTTTTAGATCTCACCGACCCGGCGCATAACATCGCGAATCCGGCTTGCATAAAGAACACGAGGTAGGCAGACGACAACAAAAATTGTTTGTCCGCGGACGCGGAGTTCGCGCTGAAGTTCGCGCTGAGCACTCCACAGAGCGTCTCTGTGTATTGTTTTGAAAGAAAGAGAGTGAGAGCACGCGTCAGTCTTTATCGCGAAAGAGCGAGCGACCACATTGTGCTCATATTTTTTGAAGGTCTCCTCCTCCATTTAACACATAACAACACAAATGCATCGTCCCAAAATTCATCCAAAACAAAAAAAAAAAAAAAAAAGCACGTTCCGAACTTTGGCCCTTCGGTTCTCTTTTCCCCCTTTTTTCTCCCAATTTCCCAAATTTGAATTGCGGAAAAAAATTGAATTGTCCCTTCGCTCTCCTCCCTTTTGAACGGGAGAGAGAGAGAGAGAGAGAGATAGACGGAGATGGAGGGTGCGCAGATAGAATCGACTCGCGCGCGCGAATTCCTTCGAATGAAAAGACGTGCTGGTGCACCTCTTTCTCCGTAGAATTCAAATCAAAAGATGCCGACCTTTCAAAGAGGCACGACTTCGACAAAAATCGGCGCAATTCAAATTCTTCGGTTGTGTCCTCCGCGCGCGCGCGCGCGCGCGCGTCAGAAAAGAGAACCAAAAAGATGAGAAAGACACGTAAACGAGTGTAACGCGCAGAATGTAACGACAACGTACCATCGGTCAGAGAGGCAAGGCTGCCCGTGCACTTCGAGTCCGTCATGCTCTCTTATCAGAAAAGAAAATGTAACGACTTCAATTGTCGAAGACGTGTCCTTTGTGAGTGAGGTCTTTTTAGAGCTTTTTTTTTGTCCTCGAAGAAAAAGTTAATGATGGTTCGAGAATGATTGGTCTTCGCTTGGGATCTGTTTTTTCATTGGTAAAAATGTGGCAAAAAAAAAAAGAAATGAAAAAACAAGGGCTAAGATTTGATTGATTGGTAAAAATGGATCAAACAAAAAGTATTCACATTTTTATTTTTGACCAACATATACCTAGGTGATACCATACCTACAACAAAACAACCACCATCCTTACGCGCGCGTGTCTTCTTCGTCCTCTTTTTTCATCTCTTCTGTGGTGGTGGTGGTGTTACGCGGTGCGACTTCTTCTTTTTTAACATCTTCGTCTTCGTAGTCGTCCAAGAATACGCGGCTCTTCATGCCGGAAGCGTTGAGCTTCTTCAAAAGTGACCCGTCCGAAACGCCTGCGCGGACGACGCGCTGCGCTTTCAAAGTGTCCGCTTCGGAACTCGACGAAGCGCACACTAAAGTCACGCGCAAATGCTCCGCTTTCGTGCCAGTCTTTTTCGTTCGCTCTTGGAGGTACGTTTCCATATCGTCTACATTCGCGCAAGAATCTGGAGCTTCCTCTTGTAAGTACGAGAAGAACACCTCCTTAAACGCTTTTTGTTCCGGCTCACCAAACGCGATCCGAGTTATGCTCGGAAAGCCCAAAGAAGCGACGATCCCAACGGCGGGAATGCTTGAAACTTCTTGATCGTCCAAAATTATCACGGAAGACGGATCCGAAGCGTTGTCGTCGACGATTTGCGTTTGCATCGTTTCGGCTTTCGCCTCGTCTTGCTCCTTCTCTTGCTCCTTCTCGTCGTCTATTTTTACTTCGTCTTCTTTAGCGAAGGATTTCTCGTCCGTTTTATCACTTTCCTTCTTCTTCGAATCGTCATCGTCGTCATCAGCATCATCAGCATCGTCACGTGAAGAAGGAAGAGAAGAAGACGACGACGTTGGCGACGGGGTCGTTTCTCCAAAGTATGCGGCGAGATTCTTCTCCGCTTCCGCTTCCGTGATGGCGCCAGAGTTTTCAACTGAAGAACGAACGTCTTCTGCAGCCAAAACTTTAGTGGTATTCTCAGTCGTTCCGCTGTTATTTTCTGCGTTGGCTAAAATTGAATCGACGTCATCTGTCATTGGTTCCAAGATTGTATCAGCTTCTTCGCTGACTCTCTCAGCATCATCCACATCGTTCGACACTTCTGAGCCGGCGTTGTCCTCGCTTTTCGCGGCGTCGCCGCCCAAGAGCTTCTTCACTTTCTCCGCCGCCGCATCCTCGTCGCTTATTGTGTCGTCGTTACCTTTGCTTTTCTTGTCGCTGTTCGTTTTCTTCCTCTTCTTGGTAGACGATGAAGAAGACTTGGATTTCTTTCCACCAGAGCTAGAAGAGAAGTCTTCGTCTTCGGCTTTGCGCAACAATTTGTCCAATTTGTCAAACTTGCCCTCTCCGTCGTTCTTAATGTAGTCTTTAACCGAATCCACCGTCTCTTCTTGACGTCTCTTGTACTTCTGCGCTCTATTGGACATTTCTTTCATGCCATTTAAACTCATTTTTGCCGTATCGACGGCTTGTTTAGCCTCTTGTAACGCTTGCTGACGATCGCTCAAAGCGAGATCTCTTTCCTTTTGCGCTTGCGAGTTGGCCGAGTTCAACCTCATCAACGCTTCTTCAGCCGATTTTTGAACTTCTTTAGCGGCTTGCGAAATTTCATCCTTCTCGGCTTGCAATCTCTTCGCCAAAGTCTTCTTATCTTCGTTCAATTTTGAGTTTGACCTTTTGGCAAACTCGCCGATTCTTCTCCTCGCTATCGCTTCTCTCTTCGCCTGTTCCAAATACTCGTTCGCTTGTTGCGTCGCCAACGCGGCAGTTCGTCGAGCCTCTAAGATTTTGTCTTTAGCGTGCTCGATTAAACGACCTTGTGCTTCTGATGCCTTCGTGGCGATTTCAATCTTCTTTTGTTCGTAATCGCGAGCCAAATTTTCCTTCTCGATGTCAGCTTTACGTCGCAACGCGGTTTCTTCCACCAAAGCCTTTTTAAATTCAGAGACTAAAGCGTTCAAATTCTGCAACTTCTCTTGTTGCTGCGCCGCATTTTCTTCCGAGATGGCTTTCTTCGCGGCAGTCGCTTCTAAACGTTCGAGATTTTTCTGCGCCTCTTGTCTCCAGTGCATGGCAGTTTCGTGCTCTGATCTCGCCAACTCAGCCGCATCGCGGTTTTGGTTAGAGATGTCGTACAGTTCCAAAGCGTTTCTGTTCGCCGTATCGTGTTCGAGCTTTGCCATCGCAACAGCATCTAGATTCTCCGACGACAACCTGAAATTATTGCCCATGTTCGCGTTCGCGTTGTTATTGTTGTTCATGTTATTATTCGCCGCCGCACCATTCATCATCTGATTGTTCATAGCAGCGATATTCTGTTGGTACAACATTTGTGCAGTTTGGGTCGGATCAATTGCGACAGGTTGGACGGCAGCGGGTTGAACGACCGGCGCGTTAGGTGGAGGAGGTGATGGAGACGGCGGTGGTGGTGAAGTAGCTGGAGGTGGAGATTGAATTTCTTTCTCGGCCACGTCGCTCGACGACGAGTAGTCTTGTTCCTCGGAGAGCGAGCGTAAAACTTTCGAAGTTTCCTCGTTTCTTTTTTGCAAACCGGCGTCAGAATCCTTGGAATTGACGTCGTCTTCGTCCGCAAACGCAAACGAACCATCCTCTTGAACGATGAGCTTTTGACCTGGTTTGAACTTCATCTGGCGCGCTTCACCAGCAGAGTTCCACGATTTCGTCGTCGCGACGCCTTCTTTCACTTCCTTCAATTTCTTTGCAGCCTTCATGCGGGCGGTGAACGTGTCCAAGGGCTCTTTGGTGATGTCCTCCTTGTTGTCGGACTTCGCGGATTGCTTCGTCCATGCGTTTTCAGATGTAGTTTTCTTTGTCTTCGAGTCTGTGGTAGTACTTTTCATCGTTGACCCTCTCTTTTCCTGTCGTCGTCTTTCTTTGGACGTTGTCGTCGCGGTCGCCGCGGCAGAAGGTGATGGTGATAATAGTCCCTTCTTCCTACTGTTAACATTTCTTTTTTTGTTTCTGAGAGACTTTTGCTGCTGGCGCTGCGCTTGCTTCATTCCTTCTTCCCCTTCTTGGATTTCTTCGCTCGCTTCTTCCAAAAACTCCTCTCCCGGATCCGCGTATCCAAAGGCTTTTCGTACAGTATCTGAAATTCGATCCGTCAGTCCACGCGGTTTCTTTGTTCGCGACGATTTTTCCACTTCTAACTCCCGAAATTGTTCGTCTTCTCCTTGGTCTTCTGCTTCGTCGTCTACGAATCCATTATCCGAGTCGTCGAAAACGTCTTCGTTTACTCGTTCATCATCATCCTCTTCTTCTATACCGTGCGCTTTATCCACAAGCTCTTGCGCTCTTCTCTCTATATCTGCTTCAGAAATACGACCACCTGGTGTTGAAGGAGTGATAAAAGAAGACGCGATTTGCTGGCGTTCTTGTTCTTGTTGCTGTTTATTTTCCATCGCATCGTAAAATGGACCTACACGCCGGCTTCGTCGGCTCGAAAGTCCTTTCGCGAAAGAGGTTGTACGAGCAGGTAGTTCCTCGTCTTGTTTATCCATTAATCCGCGTTTTTCTAGTTGTTGGCTTTGCAACCGCTGACGTTCGTGAAGAGAAGCTACGTTCTTCCTGCGTTCATCCTTGACGGTGCGCTCCTCTTCCATCTCGAGTTCATCGTCGAATTTACTATCGCCTCCCCATGGATCGGTGCCGTATCCGGCATCTAATTCAGCATTCGCGTCCAAATTTGTAGATGCTCCGAGTTGTGCCATTTTTATGGGTGCTTTAACGCCACCAAAAAGACTCGATAACCACGAAGATCGCGTCGGTGTGGCACCAAGTTGAGCTCTTTGTCGCACCGGTTCCGATTGCGCCGACGCCGGGATAAACTTTTCCTCGATTTCGTTCAAAGCACTTTCAAGCTTGGGCAAAGACGTCGACGCGAGCTCTTCGACTTTCATGGCTTCAGCTTCGAGCTTCTTCCTTCGCAGAGATTTATTGCTTTCATCAGCTTTCTCCATTTTCGCTCTGCGCGTTAATTCCTTTACTTTTGCAGTGGCATCCACGTCCGTAGTCGTGTGCCATTTACGGACACTCTTAATCGAATTGACTACATCATTGTGTGGTAACCTGTTCGAATCATCACTCGTTGCGTCTAAAATAGCCGAAAGCTTCAACAGTCGAGCTTGAAACATCGTCGCGTCATTTTTGATTTGCACTCTCCACGCTTCGCACGTGGTGAGCAAATCGTCGTCCGATAGCTGCACATCTCTCTTCTCTTCGTCATCAAAACCTCCTAAAGTCGACGAGTTCGCGAGATCTTTCTCAAACGCATCGGCATCGAATTTATTTAGCAACGTTTCGCCGTTCGTTAACACGATGGCGTCGCCACTCGATTCTCCCTCCAAAAGTTCGTCGTTCTCGTCTTCGTTCTCGTTCTTCATAACTCCGCCGAGAAAGTTTTTCGTGTATTTGTTCGACCATCCCGATATTCCCGCTCGTTTTCCTCCTCCTCCTCCTCCTCCTCGAGATGACGACGATCCAGATTTCCTCTTAGATACGGACGCGACACCTCCTCGATTGTTTGAAGAATTGATGATGTTAAAGTTCTCGTTGTTCTCGTTCTCGTTTTTCTTTGAAAGGAGCAAGTGTCCTATGATTGAATCTGAAGACGCCGTGCACACCATGGCAACCGAACTCGCGATCAAACACCCGCCCAACAATCGAGAATACGATGTCGTCTCGTTTTGGCTTTGATTTCGATGATATTGATGCTGTTGATACTCACCACTGCTCGTGCTCGTGCCGCCATAATTTCTACTCGAAGATGAGATTTTCCCCAACGCCGCGGCCTCATCTCCACCACTACGATGGTCGCGGTGTCTCCTCGATTTCCTCTCTCCTCCCGTTCCTCCTCCTCGCATCTGCGCGTCTCTCAGCAATTGCTCGGCGACTTTTTCCCTCCCTCGTCTCGCCTTTTGTGAAAACTGAGGATCTTCGCGTTCGTCTTTGACGTATCCTTGCGGGGAAAGGAGCGTTACCGATGACGACGCGCGCTCGCCTCCACCTTGAACACTCGTCGTCGTAATGTGGTGGTCTCGATTTTGGTGTCTCGACGCGTCGTCGCCGCGACCGCCACCACCAAACCAGTTCGGCGCCATTTTTGCGAGGCAGCGAGCTCCTCGTGGTGGTGCGGTGCGTCCCGTTCTCTTCTTCTTCTTTCTCGCGGCCGTCGACGACGACGACGACGACGACGAAAGAGGAGGAAAAGGAAAAGGAAAAGGAAAAGGAGGAGCGGCTTCTTCTTCGATATAAAGTATACTACTGTGCTCTACTCCTCCTCCTAACTCCTCTACTCTTTATAATTAAGACCGACTTATTACTTTGACGACTTATTATTTTTTTACAACTCCCCAAACGAAGACCTTTTTTTTTAATCACTTTTTTCAACACCTTAAACAAACATCCTCTCTTTTGAATTTTTTACATATAGTTTTTTATACGACCATTTTTAACAAGAGACGACTCTCTCTCTCTCTCTCTCTCTCTCTCTCTCTCTCTCTCTCTCTTTCTTTCACAAAAAAATTTTTGAAAAGACGACGACTCGTAAAAAACTCTACTCTTTTTTTACACATCACACTCCTCCTCATCGCTTTTGCGCGGGGCGTTTTGTTCGGGAGAGGAGGAGGAGGAAAAGGAGGAGGCTTTTTTTGGTGGGTCTCTCTGAACCCTAAAAAAAGAGGCAAAGGTGGTCGTAAGAAGTAGTAGTGTGTACATTTTTTTGTGTTTTTTTTTTTTGGATGATGATGAAAGAAGAAAAGAGGCCCACCTCTTTCTTTCTTTTCCCCATAGCCGTCACAAAAAAGAGAGATGTTTCGCCAATACCACGGGAAGACGGGGTGCTCCACGAGCGGCAGAACGACGGCGTTCTCGGAGAGCACCGCCATCACAACCGTCGTCTTTAAAAAAGAGACCGCCAGACGAGTGAGGAAGAAGACCTCTTTTATCAACACGACGACGCGAAGAATACAAGCACAGAGCGTGGACAACATTCGGGAAAAGGCGAAGAAAGACTCGAGGGAGGGCGTGCCAAAACACGAGAACAATTTCA
>VIAV01000081.1:0-12316 GCA_009618065.1 Bathycoccus sp. SAG4 | reverse complement strand
TACACCAGATATCGACTTGGACGATTTGAAGGCGAACACAGAATACCACGGCGGGGATACGCCTACGAGTCCACAAATTCGCTGGTTCTGGGAAATCGTGCGCGAGATGAATCTTGAAGATCGCGCGCGCTTATTAATGTTTTGTACAGGTACTTCTAAAGTCCCACTTGAAGGCTTCGAGAAGTTACGTGGTATGAGCGGTTTACAAAAGTTTCAAATACACAAAGCGCAGGCAAACGACGTGAATCAGTTGTGCACGGCGCACACATGTTTCAACCAATTGGATTTGATTGCCTACGACACGAAGGAAGAACTAAAAGAGAAATTGCTATATTCTATACGCGAAGGGAGTCAAGGATTTGGTTTTGCCTGAATTCTTTCACGTGTGATAACAAAAAGTGTGATCTGACTTACTGGTACTTTTACACACAATTCTAGCTTTACAATGCGAGTTTTCGCTTAATTCCTAAATCTTGAACTTTCTCTGCTGCATTTTTCGCAAAGGCACCAAAAGGTGCTCGTTTCGCTCGACCGGCTGAATTAAGAATGGTGCTAGTCTCGTCCTCGGTAGGACGCGCTTTCTTTTTTGCCGAGTACGAAAGATATCCTTTATCTACGTTTAATTTCCACTCTTTTTTATCTCCAGCTGACAAACTTACGACAAATTCAAACTCGTTGAATTCCTTATTGTTCCTATTCTTTTTATTGTTTTCCTCTAAAAGCGTCGACGATGTAGCGATCACAGCGCAGTTGGCATCTCGAAGCAACTCGTACGCTTCCGCTCGCAACGCGCTCGAATCCATTTGACTCAAATTATCTCTCACAATTACCAACGTCGCTTCCCTTGCCACCGCTCTTGCCACCGCAACTGCCACGCGTTCACTTGTGGTGAGCACATTGCTCCAACCCGTCACTCGCCGTTCTTGGATTGCAGCAGATGAACAAAATCGCCCGAGCCCAAGTCGCTCAAGAATTGGAAACACAAACAATTCGTCGTCTGGAGTGTTGACAGAAATGTCGTTACCGAGCAGCGTTTCGCCGTTCCTCGGGTAATTTGGGTATTTTGGCACCACTGCAATACTTTGTCTTCTTTTCGCGAGTAGCGACAACAAGGTATCGTCTCCATTACTATTCACCATAGCACCAGTGATATTATCATCCATTTGTTCTTTTTCCGTATCAATCTCAACGTATTCCATGCTAGGATTACCTTCACGATCGTACGAAAAGTCATCTGTAAACAGTCTGCTAGAGGAAATACCTGTATTAACTCGAGAGATGATGGAACCAGTGCCAGCGGAATGCAAGCCACACAAAGCGCGCAATAAAGTAGTTTTGCCGCAACCCGGTGGTCCAGATACGCAACACAAATCTCCCGCGTTTAGTTCAAAATCTAAAGATTCCACCAGTGGCTCCATCCGTGATTTTACATTCGTGGTTTGATACGAAGCGTTTTCGTACAACGTCAACTTTTTACATTCCAAAATTGGTCTTTGCGCCCAGTTGATTTCGCCATCGTCCTCACGTCGGTGCACGATGTCGCCGCGATTGAATTTGTGCACATCTCGCGCTTCAGCAACCGACTGAAGCTTTAACACGTTCGCACAGTGCGTCTCCATGGCGTCTAAAACGACCGATCCAAATCTTCCTTCGCCGTCCGTACTCGAGAAGAAAAGTTCTTCGAGTTTCACGAACGCATTGTGGGTGGATGTAATTGCAGCAACGCAAGCTTGCCCAATACCAAACGGTTTCTTACATTTAGCCGTTAATATCACACTCGCGATAATGGTCCAATTGTTAATGAATGCACCGAGTGCGATAGCTTTCGATCCGGAAAAATACGAATCCACGCAGCGTCGCTTGACGAGCTCAAGTGCATTTTGGACGTTTGAGAAGAGCGCAAGGGACGTTGCATTCATTCTCACCGATGATGATGATGATAATGGCGACGATGCAGATGATGTCAAAAGAAATCTATCATCGTGACCGTCTTCTTCTAACGCGTACGGTGCACTCAATGCCCTCGCATCCCTCAACGCTACCGCAACAGTTTCTCTCGCCTTCTTCGTCGCAAATTCCCCTCCTTCGCTCCTTTTCCCTCGCATCTTCTCGCTCCTCTTCTTCACTTTTGCCGTGACAAACGCGAACCCTAACGCGATCAGACATCTCTCTCTACCAAAATGCATATTCAAAACTCTCCCGTGATACGCCAACGCTACCATCGATTCAATCAAACCAAAACCAGCGTAACATGCGCGTTCGCACGCCATCGGTATCCCAAAAGCTACGATATCTTCCGCTTCCATCAACACTCTCAAAAACATCAAAGTCACATCGCCCTCATTGGTCCTTTTCATTTTCCCGCACTCATCGTCGTCCTCGTCCAAAACCGACTCCAAATCTAACAACCTCCTCCTTTCGAACAGCCTCTTTGCCGTCGCCTCTGTCGCGCGCTCCACCAACCATCGCTCTATGTTCATTTTCACGTACCCGGCTGAAGTTGCCAACGGTCTTGATAACATACCAAAATATAACAGATGTTCTAGAATAGGTCGAATTGCATCCGCGTGTTTCCCAGTCGCGATCGACGTCCACGCTTGACTGGATTTCTTGAATGTTTCTGTGCTCGATTTTTGCGTCAAAATCTCCAAGAGGATGAACAGGGACAGTTGCGTGGACAATTTTGGTGTCGACTTTTTGTTCTTCTTTTTGTTCTTCTTCTGTTGTTGTTGTTGTTGTTGTTGTTGTTGTTGTTGTTGTTGTTGTTGTTCTCTCAAACACAAACCGATCAACTCTCTCGCGCTTTTCGTTTTCGCTCGAATTTCGTCGAGGTTCTGTCGGTACATCGCGAGCGGGTTGATGCGGTAAAACGACATCGACCGAAAGCGCGCTTTCGTTTCGCGTTGTTGATTTTCAAAATTTTCTTCCTCCGCCGTGGGAGTAAACGATGGTCTCGCGGACATGACGTCTTTTCTTTCTTTCTTTCTTTCTCTCTCAATCCGGTGTGGTTCGCAATCGAATCCGTTTCGTTACGTGCGCGTGCGCGTGTGTGTTCCGCAACAGGCGATTCAAAACGCGTGTTGGCTCTTTTTGTGTGTTCAATTCATTTTTAAAATTCCTTAAAACGAGTGTGTGTGTGTGTGTTATTTTTATTACACAGTTTTTCTCCCTCTCTCTCTTTTCTCCCTCTCTCTCTTTTCTCCCTCCTCTTCACGAGTAAACTCGGCTTTTCAATCATTCGTCGTCTTCTGGATTCATATTCTCGACCTCTCCGGCACCTCCGTCCCTGTTCTTATTTCTCAATCCGCTGACGACGTCGTCGATTCTCAACAACATGCACGCGCTTTCCACCGCGGTTTTCAAGGACTGCGCTTTGACTTCATACGGTTCCCAGACGCCTAAGGCTTTCATGTCGACGATGGTACCTTTTTCACCGTCGATACCGAACGTAGAGTTTTCGCCTTCGGGAGATTCCGCGTGTTTAGCTCTCAGTTTGGTTAACGTTCGGATGACGTTCGAGCCGCAGTTTTGCGCCAGCGTTCGCGGGATAACCTCTAACGCCGTACCGATGGCGCGGAAAGGGAGTTGTTCCGCACCTTGGACGGTATCCGCAAATTTGGAGAGTTCTCTCGAGATTGCCATTTCGACTGCTCCACCGCCTGGGAGTAAGCGTGGATCTTTCAAGATGTTTCGGGCGACGCCCATGGCATCAATCAAGTTGCGCTCGACTTCATTCAAGACGTCTTTGCTGGCACCTCTCAAGACAACCGTACACGCTTTCGGTTCGTCGCAATCGACGATAAATGTGAAGTATTCGTCACCAATTTTCTCGACGTTGAACAAGCCAGCGCCGATACCGATATCGGATTCTTGTAACTCTTCGATTCTGTTGACGATGGTCGCTCCCGTCGCTCTGGCGATGCGATTATTATCCGTCTTCCTCACGCGTCGAATCGCGGTCACGTTCGCTTTGGCTAAGTAGTGGCAACACAAATCCGATACACCTTTCTCCGTAATTACCACGTCTGGTTTAAATGAACAAATGATATCGCACTGCTGTTTGATCCAATCTTCTTCCATTTTCAAAAGCACCTCCCAATCTTCCTCCTTCGTAATCTCCACGTTCGTTTGGTTTTCGCCTTTCTTATATTCTAAAGTGCAATCGAGCAACAAAATTCTAGGTTTCTCAATCTTTCGCATCATCCTCCCAGGTAAACACACGTCTTTATTCATCATGACACCTTTCAAAACGGCTGAATCTTCAATTGCCCCACCGGGAATCTTTTCCACCTTTGCGAACTTTTTAATATCAATCTCAACCGATTTCCCATCCGCGCCTAAAGTCTTCACCGTTTGCACCGCGTCTAACGCTAAATCCGGCACTAAATCCCCTAACCTCGCGGTAAATTTCGTCCCCACGCTCGACCTCACAATCTTCAATAACTCTTCTCTATTATTCACGTCCAACGGAAACGAAATTTTCGTATCGATAATCTCCATCGCTTTCTCCAACGCTTTCGCGTACGCCCTCGCGATAACCGTCGGGTGCACGTCTTTTTCCAAAAAAGGAACGGAAAGGTGTAGAATCTCCCCGGCTAAGATAATCACGCTCGTCGTTCCGTCTCCGACTTCCTCGTCTTGGCTTCTCGCGAGTTCGATCATCGATTTCGCCGCTGGATGGGTCACGTCGATTTCTCGCAAAATAGCGTTGCCGTCGTTCGTCATCACGATGCCTCCGGAAGCATCGAGAATCATCTTCAGCATCGATCGCGGACCGAGCGTTGTCCGCACGACGTCGGCAACCGCTTTCGCCGCGGAAATGTTTTGCATTTGCGCTTTTCTCCCCGTCTCGCGGCGGGCATTCACTTGTAACACTTGCGCCATTGTGATGGCAGAGAGATCTTTTCTTCTTCTTTTTGTTGTTGTTGTTGGTCTCAAAAACGCGTTGACTTTTCGAAATCGAAATCGGAATTTTGCGATGGAGTCGTGGGAGTCGTAGTACTCTTGCGCGCGATGATACTACCCGCGATACTACAAAAAAGAGGGGTGGTGGTGGGGGCAAACGCAAGGAGAGAGTAACGCGGTGTTTTTTTTTGCGTCGTTGTCCTTCGCGTTGTTCGTTGTTCTCTTAGTATTGGTTCTCGTTTTTTTTTTTGTGGTCGTCGTCTCCGAATGAATGTCTCGCCTTTTTCCTGCGTTTCCATTAAAAAACTTCTTTTTCGTCTTCTTTTTTCTCGTCGTCAAATCGCTTTGAGAGAAAGAAAGAAGAGAGACCTCTCTCTGTCTCTTTTTTTTTGTGTGTGTCTCTTATTTAGGGTTTCAAATTTTGGAAGAGAGAGAGAGAGAAAGAGGACTTTTGTCTCTCTCTCTCTCCTTTGCGTCTCTTTTTGTTGAGAAAAAAACCAAAAAAAAAGAACAAAATTTTAGCCAAAAAAAACACAGAAAAGGGTCACGTGTAAACTAGTCCTCACTTTTAAGTACACACACAAACACAACACCAACAATAATGTTCTCCTTGACCCAAACTGCTGCCGCCCAATCCGTCCGCGTGACCGCGCCGAAGAGAGACGTCTCCAGACGGTGCGTTTTTGTTTGCGCTCCTCCTTTTTCTCCTCCTCCTCCTCGTTCTTTTTTCTCTTCCTCGTTCTTTTTTCGAATGCACTTGCGCGAGGGTGTTTTGGAAAGAAGATGCGATCGCATTCTTATCTCGATCGATGAACGACTTTCGAAATCGATCGCTTTAGCGCGTCGAGAGACGATGATGATGCGCTCAAAAAAAGATCGGAAAAGAACAGAAAGCGTCTCGTGCCTTTGCCGTGGTCGTCTTTGCGCGTCTCCTTCTTCTTTGCGTCGAAGAAGGAGACGGAAAGACGGGCGCGCGCACCGGATCGGGGATCCCTAACGCACCAATGCGCGTGGGTGACGTGGCACGTTTTTTTGTCTGCCACGTTTTAAAACCCTAAATGGCCAAAAACTGAGTGTCAACTTTTTTTTCTTTCTTTCTTTCTTTCGTTCTATACAACAGTGCGACTCCGCAAAAGAACGGTGGCGGTAACTTTTCCGCCCCGATGAGAGACGACTCCGAGACGTTCAAGAACTCCGTTGCCGGCAAATCCAACTGGAACGCCTACGAAGGCTCTGGCGAGAAGGCGCTCACCCCGGAAGAGCTCAAGGCGAAGAACGCGAAGGAAGACGCCGAAGCCGCCGCGCGCAAAGCCGCCGCCATCAAGGCGAACCAAGAATACGCCAAGAAGAACGGCGCCTAAGAAGCAAGCCATCGTCGACGCGTAGAATGGGCTTTCAGAGAATTTTTTCTTTTGAGAGTGCGTTTGTCGCGATGCCACAAGAGAGATTTATTACTATATAAAAGAGCGTGAGAGACGTATACGTTTTTGTTTCGCGTATAGTTTCATTTGTTGTTATGCGAGAAATGGTGTAAGTCGATCACACTTTTATGTTTACGACCTCCTCCTCCTCCTCCTCCTCCTCCTCCTCCTCGATAGTCCCTCGAATACTCGCAAAAATATCGTCCTCCTCCAAGGTCGCCGAAAAGAAAAGACCGCAATTCGAGCGAACGACTTGACATTTTTGACATTTTTTCCCTTTTGATTTTTGCCTTCATTTTCTCTTTTCCCAACGCCACTGTAAAACTCGGGTGGGATGACGGCGGTGGTGGTCGAGACCGTCAACACCAACAAAATCGTCCTCCGGGTTTCGAAACGGAGCGTTCGGAGGAGGAGGAGGAGGAATAGTCGTCTTCGACGCATCGTCGTCGTCGCGTCGTCGTCGTCGAGCGTGCGTCGACTGATGCGTCATCTGGAAACCGCGACGGCAGAGAACGAAACTCTGAACGCGAAAGTTCGCGTCGGACGAGACGAAGACCATCCGGAGAGAGGATTGACGTTACTCGCGAACAGACCGTTGCGAGCAGAAGAGGTGGTCGTGTCCTTGCCGAGGAAAGCGAGGGTGATGCGCGCGGTGTCGGACGACGACGAGGAAGATATCTATTCGTGGTCGAAAGCGCTCGCGAAACAGTTGGAGTTTGATGAAAGCGAGAGAAAGAAACACGGGATGTGGTTGCAAAGTTTACGGAAGGAGGCACCGAAAGTGCCTGGAATATACATGGGGATAGAGGACATCGAAAGGTGGGTCAAAGATGTACAGTTGAGAGAACGGTTGATACGAAGTCGTAAAGACCACTGCGCGTTCGTAAACGAAGAGATGAATAATAGCGAAAAGGATAACAAGAGAGACCTGTCGAGAATGAGGAGTTTTTTACAGTCGCGGATGTTTACCGATGGTAAACAAAGATGGAATGCGCCTTTGATTGATTTTTGCAACCACGAGGAAGAGGCAAACTGTTTTGTTCGGACGAATGTTGGGAAGGAGAATAAGCAAGGGAAAACGGCGACGGCGGAGATATGCGACGACGACAGCGTAAAAGTAGGAACAGAAGAGGAATTTTTTGAACTCGTGGTTTCGGACGAAGGTCCGATAGATGTCGACGAACCACTGACGATAACATACGCAAACGCCGATAACACTTCTTTGTTCTTCGAGCAGTACGGCTTCCTCTTAGATGGGGGAGATTCGACGGCGTTTTTGAATAGCGTAGATAGCGTAGAAGATTGGTTCTTGGCGGAAAGTTAAATCTAGTTGTACAAATAGTAACCGTAGCATCGCTTACAACAGCAACAGCAGGAACAAGAATAATAATAGTAACAACATTACATACACATCTTCCTACTACACTACGCATTCGGCGACATCTCGAAGCATTTTCAACAACCTTTTCATTGCCGTCTTCTTTTTCTTCTTCGCTTTTGACCCACTCGCCGTATTTCCTTTGTTCTTCTTCAACAAGAAAATTTTCTCCAGTTCCTCGTCGATGTCATCCATAAACACGAATTCACCCATAGCCTGTCGTTTCCGTTGATCCGTGAACTTTTCCGATGCTTTCGTAGTCTCTTTCGTCTCCGTCTCTGCTTTCCTCGCGACGTCGACCAACTCTTGTCTCGTGAAAGAGACCGCATTCATCTCACTTTCCACTCTCTGCATCACCTCAAATACCTCCTCCAACGTTTCCTTCTTCGTTATCGCAACTTCTTCTTCCTGATCCTCTGTTTTCGCTACCATCGTCATCCTCCTCCGCCACTCTTTCGCCAAATCATCCGCCCTTGGATCCACCGGCGCTAAGCCGCCGTCCACGCCCAACTTCACGCGTTCGACCACCTCCTCCAATGGTTTTAACTCTTCTTCCTCTAATCCGCGCAACTGTTTCGCCACGAGCTGTTCGGCTCGTTTTTTTGCAATGTGCGATGTAGTTTTCTGACAATCTAATACGTCTTGCAGCAATCTGTCGTTGTTGGTAAATCCGGGCAACTTTTTCAGCGTCTTGGGATTGATAGAAAGCAATTGACTGGCCAAATTCTTGTATCTGTTCGCGTCTCTTTTGAGCTGAGACTTGTTTTTGCGGCCAAAGTAGATCGGCTCGCCTTTGTCGTTTTCCGCGAACACGTCTGTCGGCAGCGTGTCGTTGTCCGAAGCCGTTTCTCGGAAGAATCCTTTGTTCGGTGGCATTCGTTTCATCGCGTTCGATGAGTGGCGGCTTGGGAAATGTGCGCACGAAGGGAAAGAAGATGAAGATGACGAAGCGGCAAAGTTTGATAGCGATCTTCTCAAGGAAACGACAGACATTGCAGCGCGGAGAGTAACGCCCAGCGAAGACGATGCCATTACAAATGTGTTATATTTTGCGCGTGCTTTGGTAATGCTGTAAATTGCCTACTGTAAGCTATCTATGTACTATCTCAAAATTTTCTCAGCGCTCACGTTTTGCGTCCCAGATATGCGCGCCTAAACGAAACGTTTCCTCGTTGCCACCGAATGATTCTTTTAAGAAAGTTCCGGCGTCTTCTCGATATTCCATTTTCTGCAAGTACTCGATCAATTCGAGATTTGAGTCGGTACCGGTGAGTTCTCGCAGGGAGAGATTCAAGAACGTTTCGGTATCATTGATATTGTCGTTGGATGGAGAAGAATCGTCATTGCTGTTTAGAACGATGAAGTTAGCAAAGTTCGAGGCGACTTCTGTCTCTATACCTAAAGTACCGAGAAGATCGATGACATCTTGGTGCGTTGGCATCGCGGGTAAGACGTCGCTGGCGAGCATTTCGGAAACATCGCGGTCAAAACCGAGTTGGCGCAACGTTTGGGCAATGTCGTTTGATAGAGAGCTTTGTTTTTGTGCTTCCTGCTCGCCTCGCGCCTCACTCAAGGAAACAGCGTGGGCGACCTCGAGTTCATGCTCGAGGTCTTCGTCGAGTTTCGATCGTTCACGGGCGTGTTCATCTGCGCTGAGTGACAGCGCCAATTTTAAAGCATCTTCCTCGGACATTGCAGTTTGCTGAAACTCTTCGTGAGGCAAGCGGCGATGCTCTGTTGTTGCGTTAGAACGAACAGTGGAAGATGCACGGGGCTGTTGTAACGATGGAAACGCATTCTCGAGGAACCGTCCGCCGGTTAATGGTCTCGCTGCTACATTTTGTTGAGCTCGTTGGAAGTCTTCTTCTTCGTCCTCGTCTTCTCCATCCTCTGTTGTTGTCGATATCATCAAATAATCCTTATCGAATTGTTTCTGCGACCACGCTTTCCTTCCAAACCCTTCACCTGTACCGCTTGGAATTCGAGTAGGAACACTTCTCTTCTTCTTTGGTGGCATTGTTAGTTTCTGTCCTTTCGTCGTCGTTGTCGTTCTTGTTGTGGTCGTTGTAGGCTTCTTCTTCATGGTCGACGCCGGCGCAAAACCGCGCATGCGGAGCATTTTCGTCGCAATGTCCTCGTATTCTTCAAGCTGCGACATTTCCCTCGATTCCTGTTGCGAGCTTTTCGCCATCTTCTGCTTTGCAGCCTTCGCTCTCTCTTCTCTCGAGATCCTAAATTCTGAAACTGTCGCTACCATGCCCAACTCCTCTAACGATTTCGGATATTTCTGGGCTTCTGCGTCTCTATCCCTTTCCTCTCCTTCCTCTTCCTCAAACGCAATTTCGCATCTCCTCCTCTTCCTCCTCTCGCCCTCGTCCTCGTCACCCACCTTGTCATTCCTTTTATCGAAATACATCGCCGCCAACTTATCGTACCTGTGCGACCAAAACGGATACTTCCTCATCAACTCGCAAAATCGAGCAAACTCTCCGTTCGTCTCCCGCAAATGTTTTACTCGTAACACGTCTTCTGGTTTCACCGGATCCTCTTCCGCGTAATTGTTATGCGCCCCTTTAATGCACTCTTTGATCAACCCAGTCTTCGTGTCCCAGTACTTCTTATTCGCGTGCCTCGGTTTCGCTCTCTCTTTCTTCTCCGTCTCAACAGTTGTTGTATCTCTATCCGTTTTCTCTTTTCTCACGCCAACGAGCACGTTCTCTTTATTCAATAAAACTTCGACTCTCTTCTCGTGATGGCCTTGAATCTCGATAGATTTCGAGCCTCCTTTTTCGTTCACCATTCGCGCGGTCGCGCCTAAGTTCTTTCCCAAGGCAGAGCACAAACGTTCGACATCTTCGTCCTTCCCGTAGACGTTATTTACGACGGTCACCGACCAGTGTTTTCTCTTTTCCAGCGAAATTGGACACGCGCCCTTCTTGGTCGCGCGGATTGTTACTCCTTTTTGCATGGTGTCTGTCGTCGTCGTCCCCGTCTCGCTCGCGTTCGCGTCGTCTGTTTTTCGTCCTCCTCCGCGTTTCTCATCGTTCTCTCTGTGAAGACATTCGACCCCTCTATTTCTTGTCGATGGATTGGAAAAAACAAACTCTCGAATAAAATGTCGGTAAAAAATCGACGCGCTTTCCGCGCGCGCACAACAACATGTCGTCTTCGTTGACGTCTGCACCGGCGGTGGTGACCGTTCCACCGTCGCCCAAACCCGGCGATTTGCCTTCAAAAAGTGCCGGTGGTAACGGGGACGTGTCGTCGTCGTCGTCCTCCTCCTCCTCTTCTGGTCCGTTTCTTCCGGTCTTACGAGTCAGCCAATTAGACGCGTACGCGCTCGATAACGAACTCTTAGATGTCGTTTTCCTCAAACAATTGCAAAAATGCGTCGATATTTTCAACGAACAGATGAGCGTGCAGTACAAAGAAGAGATGACGTTATTCTTGGAAGCGTTGTTTTGGTACCACACGATACGAGTGGATGCACCAACACCCGGGATGGAGATGATGAACGTGACTTTTGTAGATAATAAAGGAATAGCTCCTTTTGGAACTTTGAGACCAAGGCAAAAATGGACGCTTTTGGCATGCGGTTCGATGTGTAAATACGTCTACTCGAAAGCGACGAATTTTGTGGCCAATAAGTGTTTACCGGATGATAAAAGGTCGATAACCGTGAAAGCGTTGGGAACCGTGCATTCCGTCGCCAGGACGATGAACTTGATTCTATTTCTGTACTCGGGGAAGTTTCCAAACGTGCCGCAACGGGTAGCGAATGTACGATTCGCGCACGAAAATCCAAACGCCGGAAGGGCGATGACGTTTGAGTACTTGAATCGAGCCTTAGCAATGAGAGAAATTGGAGAGGTAGGAAAAACGGTGGTGATCCCTTTGGTGGAGAGCAGAGGGGTGAGAGAGCTTTTTAGGAGGGCAAAGTACGTGCTCGGTTTTCGTCAACAAGGAGAGACTGTGGCGAGATTAGAAGAAGAAGAAGAAGAAGAAGAAGAGAGCGATTATGAAGAGGAAATAGAAAATGAAGACACGATTAAGAAACGCAAAGAAAAGAAAAATAGAAGAAGGGGTGGGATGATGAGGACGCTACGAGACGTCTCGACCGTTCGAGTTGGAGAAGATGGATTCGACGAGGACGTTTCTATTTGCGCCGCGTGCGGCGAGGCACCTATTCCGTGCAACGCCTTCGTCGCCAGACGTTGTGGGTGTAGCTATTGTTACTATTGTGCCGCGACGAGATTAGAGGAGTGCAAAGCGGAAGGTAATTGGAAAGGATTCGCGTGTGAAAACTGCGCGACGAGAATCAACTCGTTTCGCAGAGTGAACTTAAGAACGATAGACGCATAATAGAAAATATAAATGAAATTAGAGTACAAATTGGATTAGTTAGATGTAGCTCATTAAAACTAAAACAAATTAACCGACAACCATTGTCGTCTCATCTGGAAACGAATATTCGGGTACTTCTAAATTCTCCGGCGCCGGTCCTTTACGGATCCTCCCGCTCGCGTCGTAGTGACTCCCGTGGCACGGGCAAAACCAACCGTTGTAATCGCCAGCATTGGCAATTGGTACGCATCCAAGATGCGTGCACACC
>VIAV01000080.1:0-12641 GCA_009618065.1 Bathycoccus sp. SAG4 | reverse complement strand
TTAGCAATCTCTGGCGATGCTTTCGTAATAGCTTTTAAGATTGACGATGGTTTTCTGTTGTCTTTCATAGACGACGACGCGCTCATTGTTCTTTATAAATTGTCTCGCGTTCTCTTTCTCGAGGAACTCGCGATGGATGGTCGCGCGGACGGCAGATCAAAGCGAGAAAGTATCCCCAAACCACTCTCCAACGTCAAAACGACGACGACAGACGCTCTCGCGATGCTATGCGCGATGAGAGAGGATTAATTTATTCGTATCACTCGTAATTAATAACAACCTTCTTCGTCTTTTTGAAAAGCCGAGAACAAAAAGAAAAATCCAAAAAATCAGAGAGGTTGGATTTCAGGGTTCATCGCACAAGACCCAAAAAAGAAGGAGAAGAAGATCGGAGAAGACGGACAAAATCTTAAAGTCTTCATCATATATTTGCACGCACGAACGTCCGTTTGTGTTGAATATATGCGCGCGCTTTTATCTTTCTTTCTGCGTATACGAGAAGAGAAAAAGTGCATGCCGCAAGAGAAGAACTGTCGTCATCATCGTCAGAGGAAGAAAAAGATCTTTCTTTCACAGTCGTCTTCGCTGGATAAATTTCCTTTTGCGATTCTCTCAGAGTAAGAAAAAAGGTCGTCTATCGTCGAATTTTGAATGATAAGACCGCTCAGACTTCGAGAGACCGCGAAGAGAGGAAAAAGGCAAAGCAGAATTGAGGGGCAATTTACCTGCGAAGGAAGGAAGTTTACATTATCATCATCTGTGAACAACTTTTACTGTTAATATATAAAGCACAAAATGGCGCTCGTCAATATTGGTGCGTCGAACGCATCGGACCAGTTTTATCGGTACAAGATGCCTGCGGTCCAGTCAAAAATCGAAGGGCGTGGGAACGGGATTAAAACGAACGTCGTTAACTTGGTGGACGTTGCGAAAGCGTTGGCGAGGCCACCGACGTACGTTTTGAAATGGTTCGGCTTTGAGTTAGGAGCACTAACAAAGTACGAAGAGAAGGAAGGGAAATGTATTGTAAATGGCGCGCACGACGCGAAAGTACTTGCAGAACATTTGGAAATGTTCATCAAGAAGTTCGTGCAGTGCTTCTCGTGTGGAAATCCAGAGACTGTGTTTTCTATCAATAAGAAAACGGAGGTGATTACGATGAAGTGCAAAGCGTGTGGGCACGTGTCTGAATGCGATCCGAGACATAAATTGTGTAACTACATTGTCAAAAATCCCCCTCCAAAAGACAAATCGAAGGAGAAGAAAGATAAGCAGATGAGACGTGCAGAACAAGAGCGCGAGAATGAAGGTGCAGAGCTGGATGCGGCAGAGGAGAAAAGAAAGAAGAAAGAGGAGAAGAGGTTGAAGAAACTTGCTGAACAAAACAGTCAAAACGAATCTTCGGACAAGGAGAAGAAAAAGAAAAAGAAAAAGTCCAAGGAAGATGACGATGACGACGACGTCGAGTGGGCTACAGATACCTCCGCAGCTGCTGCAAAAGCGAGAGCGGAAGAACACCTCACAGGTAACGCTGCTGGTATGGTTACGGTGTCGAAGGAATTGAAGACGCAATTATCACTGACAGAAACGAAAGAAGAGGAAGAGGAAGAGGAGGACTCAGAATCCGAATCTGAAGAAGAAGACGAACGAATTACGAAACTTCGCGCGTACGCGGCGAAAGTGAACGACGTTGATCAAACTTTGGAGTTTCTGAACAACAAATTGGGCGTCGGTTCGGACGAACTGAAGGTATACTTTTTGATCGAAGCGATTTTGGACGATGAGAAACCAGTACCGGTGCAACTCAAGAAGAAGAAAGCGTTCATCTCCAAGTTCGTCAGCGACGACGAGAAGAAACAAAGAGGTTTGTTGAACGCGTTGGAATTATACGCCACGGACACTAATACAGACGCTTACAAGATCTTTGCTGCTGTTTTGAATGCTTTATACGAGCTCGATTTGTGTGAAGAGAAGTACATCCGTGAGTGGTTTGAGGAACTTCGCTCAGCCAAGAAGTTTGGTGTCGACGAGAAAACTGCCAAGGCTGTTCGCAAGCAAGCGACAAGTTTCATTGAGTTCTTGGACGAAGAATCTGACGACGACGACGACGACGATTCGGACGACGATGATTCTGAATAAATATATTGCTGGTTATGACGAAAGCATCAAGTTCAAAAACAAAAAGTGCACGGATATTTGATATCATATGGAAGTGAAGAGAGAAAGAAAGAGAGGAGAAAGAGAGAAACTCAATTACTAATTCAAAACCATCGCCTAATCTTTTTCTTTATAATATTAAGAAAACATACTGTGAATGATGAATCATCCCGCCGCGCAACCTCGAATTTATGGACTTTGCAAAAGTGAACACGTCGACGCGACAAAATAAATCCGCCTTGTATGTTTCTCCACCACTGCGTGAACAAAGCGAACGCTATTTCTCGATTTAGCTATAAAAACCATATGCGTCGAGTGATGACGACGACAACTTCGACAAGAACAGCCGCGACACCGCCGACAACAAATGGAAAAAGGAAAATCCGAGGTTTGATTTTCGATATGGACGGGACGTTAACAGTTCCGAATCTAGATTTTAACGAGATGATGCGTCGCCTCGGGTGTAAAACGAACAATATACTAAAAGAAGTGGACGGGTTTGACGAAGAGCGAAGGAAGAAATCTTACCAGATTATCGCCGAGATGGAAGGAGAAGCGCTAAAAACTATGAAAGCAATGCCTGGAGCGGTGAAGTTAGCAAAGTTACTTGACGACCTGAACGTCCCGAGAGGTTTGGTCACGCGAAATGTGAAGACGTCGGTGGACCATTTTCATAACGTGGCATGGAAAGATGGAGAGACAGATACTTTAATGAAAGCATTTCACCCGGTGTGTTCGCGAGAATTTACGCCGTACAAACCGGCACCAGATTCGCTTTTGCACATATGTAAAGAGTGGGGCGTCGACCCGTCAGAGGTCATGATGGTAGGTGATTCGCCGAAAGATGATGTAGTCGCAGGAAATCGAGCCGGATGTGTAACGGTTTTAATTGAAGTTGAGGATACAAATAGAAGTTACGATATAGCCAAATTAGAAGGCGAACAAGTTCCGCACTTTATAGTCCCTAGAATTGAAGAGATTTCATATTTGCTTGAGTATCATTTTGAGATTATTGGGAACGGAAGTGGTGAGAATAATGACTTAATGCTTTAGCTAGCACGCGTCGATCAGTATCGTTTGTACCAGTACTGATATTGTTAGACAATTATTTACTTATTTATGAACTTTTGCTATGTTGCGTCATCAACTCTTGTTGCGTCCCGGCATCGACAGCCGAGTGCGAGGAATACTCCATCGTAAATTCTCCCTTACCTTGCGTCATCGATCGTAACTCGGTCGAGTAGCCAAACATCTTACTCAAAGGTAACAATGCCGTAACACGGACGTCGTCGTTCTCGCTGACTGAATCTAAAATTGTGCCTTTTCTTTGATTGACGTTACCGATGACCGTACCTTGGAACTCGTTTGGTACTGTCACATCTACTTTCATTATTGGTTCTAATATTTTTGGTCCCGCGCTTTTAAACGCGATCTTGAAAGCGTTTAAAGCGGCAATTTTAAACGCCAACTCTGAACTATCAACGGCATGCGAAGCACCGTCAGTGAGGACAATTCTCAAACCTTGAACGGGATACCCGATTAAACCACCGCCATTGGCGGCTTCTTTGAAACCCTTTTCGACCCCTACGATGTATCCTGGTGCAATGGCGTTACCTACAATGCCGTTTTCAAAAATAACATCCGTTGATCTCGTCCCGTCTTCATTTGGCGCAAGCGGTTCGATGTATCCGACAACTCTACCATACTGACCGGAACCCCCAGATTGCTTCTTGTGTAAATAATCAAACTCTGCTTTTTCGGTAATTGCTTCTCGGTAATTTACTCTCGGATTCCCAACCTCGACATCGACTTTATATTCTCTTTTCATTCTTTCGACATAAATATCCAGATGCAACTCTCCCATACCAGATATAATAGTCTGTGCGCTTTCTTCATCCTGATGCACTTTGAACGTCGGGTCTTCGCGTTGAAAACGAGACAAAGCTTTCGAGAAGTTTGACGAATCTGTTCTTGATTTCGGTGCCACCGCGTAGGACATGACAGGTTCTGGCACTCGCATGGAGGTCATAGCGTAATTAATGGTCCCATCCGTAAATGTATCTCCAGATCGACAATCAACACCAAAGAGAGCGACAATCTCTCCGGATTCAGACTTCTGCACGTCTTCCATTTCGTCCGAGTGCATGCGCACTAATCGAGGCACCTTCAGTTTTTTTCCCGTTCGACTGTTGACAATAGTCATCCCTTTTGTAATCGTCCCTTGATACACACGTAAATAAGTGAGCTGACCAAATCTACCTTCTTCCAACTTAAATGCTAAACCAACTAATGGAGCTTTTGGGTCTGAAACTGTTTTCACAGGCTCTTCGTCTTTAGTCAAATCCAAAGCAACGTTTTCTACCTCGTGTGGCGCCGGGAGATAATCCACCACGCCATCTAACAAAAGCTGAACACCTCTATTCTTATACGCTGAGCCCATGAAAACTGGGGAAAACTGGTTCGAAACCACGCTCCGTCGAATTGCCTCTTTTAACTGCTCAACCGTTGGTTCTTCTTCCATGAGAAAAATTTCTGCTAAATCATCATCTACGCCTGAGACAGTTTCAATCAACTCCTTCCGTTTTTCATTCGCTAGATCTTGTAGTTCGCTCGGTATTTCACCGCTCACTTTAATTTCGTTTCCGTGCTGACCATGAAACGTAACCGCTTTCATGTTGACTAAGTCAACGACCCCGTCGTGCTTCTCTTCCAAACCAATTGGGATTTGCACGGCAGCGCAGTTCAATCGCAACTTGTCCTTAATCTGTTTCAACACTTTCCACGGATCCGCGCCAACTCGATCACATTTGTTAATAAAACACAATCTTGGAACGTTATACCTACGCATTTGTCTATCTACAGTAATACTTTGCGACTGCACACCACCAACTGAACACAAAACCAACACTGCTCCATCCAATACTCTCAATGCGCGTTCAACTTCGATAGTAAAATCAACGTGACCTGGCGTATCGATAATGTTGATCGATGAATCCTTCCATTTCGTATAAGTTGCCGCGGATTGGATCGTAATGCCTTTCTCTCTTTCCAATTCCATGGAATCCATTTTCGCCCCAATGCCGTCTTTTCCTCGCACTTCATGTATTTCGTTTATCCGTCCGGTGTAAAACAAAATCCTCTCGGTTAAAGTTGTTTTCCCGGAGTCAATGTGCGCGCCTGTTTCGTTAAAACGAATAATGAAAGTTAGATTGAACGCGAGGTGCGCGTGCAAGAGGAGATAAAATTTTGCCAGAGCGCGAGCGAGCGGAGAAGAGAGAACGCGTAGGACAGAAGTCGAAGCATCGGCGTATCATTTGCGACGGCCGCCGGCTTACTCTCTTTCTTAAAAAATGAAATCGGTCGGTCGATCGATCGATCGATCGATCGATCGACCAATCAGAAAGAGATAGAAAAAGAAGAGCACAACAACACAAATAAAAGAACGCACTGATGCCTATATTTCTAGCGCGCCGTCGTTCCTCCGATACTTTAACAGCAGAACTCGCAAAGTGTCTGCCACTTCCTCGATGTTGATGTGGACGATGTTGCATTGGATTAGTAACGCCGCATGACGATAAAGTCGTCGCAACAGCGGCGTCGGTACGAACAGTCTCACCACCACCTCCGAGAAAAACAAGAAGTGGATTGCTCCATCGTCTCGATCTGTTCTGCAGCAGCGACAACCGTCGACTCGCCATTTTTTTCTGCGGCTTGCTTTTTCAATTTTTAGGTGTTTTTTTCTCTCACCAGTTGGTACACCACATTTAACCACACGCAAAGACACAACACACACACACACACACACACACACACTACGCGAGCGCACACACGTACATATCAAATATATATGTCCACACTCCAAAGAGCGTTCTTCTCCAAAGAAGCTTTAATAAGTTGGACGATTGCTGGCTTCGGAGCGTACTATCTGTATCTTCAACAGACAAAAACATCTCTGGATGCGAAATACGAAAAAGGCCAAGAGTTGATGAAAGGGAAAGAGTACCAGACGTTTTTAGAGGAACATAAAAAGAAGAAGAAGAATAAGACCAGCAGAGGGTGGTTCACTAGGAAGAGTAGTAATAAGTAGAGGAAGAGAGAAAGAGAGTACGCACCAATTCGACGCGCGTTTACAGTCTCAAAAGACGAAGATTCTCACAAGAAGAAGACACAGACAACGAATATGAGTGCCTCTTCAACATTCAACAATAACAATAGCAATAGCAAGAGCTTGAAGCCGACAATTTCACGCGCATTTCGCATAGCGAAACTGTATTACGGCAAACATTCTACGAGGAAAAATATGGCCCGATTATTGGCTTTGACGTGCATCCTGGCATGCGCATTGACTACTGGCCTCTCTGTCGTGTTTTCGTATGCTCAAAGAGATATGAGTACAGCGCTATCGAATAAAGACCAAGACGGATTTTATGACGCTATTAAGAGGTACATTTTTGTTGTGGTGATCGCGGCTCCTTTGTTTGCATTGTACGATTACGTTCAGTCCTTGAGCGCTTTGCATTGGCGTAAGTATATGACGGAGAAGATGATGACGATGTATTGCGAAAACGACAACTATTACTCGTTGAAATTCAAGAACAGCGCGGTAATGGCGAACGAAGGTTCGAGCGAAGTTCAAAAAGAGGCTGAAACTGCTTCTTTAGACAATCCAGATCAAAGAATCGGAGAAGATGTTCGCGGTTTTGTGCATTCAAGTACAACGTTGATGTTGGCAATCGTGCATAAAATCTTTAGCATGAGTGCCTTCTTTGCTGTTTTGTATCAGATTTCACCGAAACTTTTAGTTT
The DNA here is from genome assembly GCA_009618065.1 of Bathycoccus sp. SAG4. NCBI lineage: Eukaryota > Viridiplantae > Chlorophyta > Mamiellophyceae > Mamiellales > Bathycoccaceae > Bathycoccus > Bathycoccus sp. SAG4. The sequence goes on along the minus strand of VIAV01000080.1, from coordinate 5,679 downwards.
TTTGCTTTGCATATTCTATGATTGGAACGTACGTTACGACGGCAGTCTTTGGAGGTAAATTGATGCATTTACACTTCGAAAGCTTGAAGAAAGAAGCAAACATGCGTTTTTTCCTTGTCAGATTGAGGGAACACGCCGAGTCCATCGCTTTATATAGAGGAGCAAAGAGAGAATTGAAAACTCTTCTAAGAACGCTTCAACAAGTAATTCAAGTTCAAAAGGAAAAAATTGTTTGGAACAGGCATTTGGATTTGTTTACGAACGCGTACGAGTTTGCGACATTTTGTCTTCCTTACTTGATCATAGCCCCACTGTACTTCAAAGGTGAAGTTGAATTCGGTGTAGTTACGCAGAGTTCGTACGCATTTCGAACGATTCAAAACGCTTTGAATATCATCGTGAACCGACTGGATCAACTCAGTGGCCTAGCTGCAGAATCTGAACGGATCGAACATTTTTTAATCTTATTAGAACGGCAAGGACGAGACGAGGAAGAAAAGAATGAAGAAAAGCATAACCTTATAGCAAGGAAAGTACTCGATGATAATAACGATATGCCAAACGTTTTGTTGTCGATTAAAAACGTCTCAGTCTCCACGCCATCGAGAGAAATGAATCTTGGACAACTTCTTTGGACAAATTTGAATATTGACATTGTTCGAAACGAAAGCGTTGTCATCACTGGGCCTTCTGGTTGTGGAAAAAGTAGTTTACTTCGCGTTTTAGCGGGAATATGGAGAAATGGATCTGGGGAAATTCTCGTTTCACGATTTTCTTCGTTTTTTTTTCTACCCCAAGTGCCGTTTATGCCGGTGGGAAGTTTACGCAGTCAGCTCACTTTTCCAAAAGGTGCTCTCGAAGAAGATGAGAAGGATGAGCAAGACGGTTTGAATGGAAGAATTCCAGTGGTATCGAAGATGAATAGAATGAAAATAAACGATGCGCTGGTGGAAGAAAATACGCAATTGCAAAGTTTGTTGAATTCCGTAGGTTTAGGTGATCTTGCTTCACGAATGGGAGATACGTTTGATGACGATTCTATCGAATGGACGGATGTTCTTAGCGTAGGTGAACAACAAAGAATAGCATTTGCACGATTATTGTTCCAGAAACCGAAGCCTTCGATTGTTTTCTTGGACGAGGCGACATCTGCTTTGGACGAAGCGAGCGAGAGAAAAATGTACGAGTTATTAGCAGCTGAAAAATACACAGTGGTGTCTGTTGGCCATCGAAGTTCTCTCATGCAATTTCACTCCAAGCGACTTCGATTCGTTTCCGGAGATGAGAAGAAATCACAAGAAGAAACACATTCTCATCGCGTGGGCAAATTTATTATAGAAGATATTTAGATTCAACCAATGAGATGGTTTTCAATGACTTATACGTTAAACAAAAGTGAGTGCATCGCCTATTTGAATCGCCCCGCCTTTTAAACAACTCGCATAAAGGCCGAAATAACTGCCTTTTTCGCTCAGCTTAATTTTCTCTCGCCCAAAGATCGACCCCTTGACGTCAGGAAAATGAGTTCTAATTTGTACATCGGGTTGTATAATTTCGTCAACTTCTCCGCGGTTGTTTGCAACCACTCGCGTGGACGGACATCTGATTGTTGGCTCATTTATTTTCAGCACAACCTCGTCTTCGCCTATTCGGATTTCCTTGCCACACCAATCGAGTTCGCTCCATGGTTCTCCGCTTAAAGTTGTATCATCAACAATTAGATTGGCCCGGAATCGCATCATAAACTCGTCTAGACTGCTATCAATATTGCTACTACCACTAATCATTTTGTTCCTCTCGTACATCGCTCTCGCCGTCGACTTTGTGATTATGTGTAGGACGTGCTCCTTCACTCTTCCTCCGACGTTTGCAAAGCTGATACCGTCCGCGAATACCAGCTTCGGTACACCGTCTTTCGCGTTTGCGGTTTCCAAACATTCAGCAAAGAACGTTTCGATGACCAATCTCTCTTTTTCGTCGTCTATGTCTAAACATTGCGCGACGACAGTCTTCGTCTTCGCCTCGATAATCGACAGTTGTCGTCGTCGTCGTGTGTCACAAAAATCCGCTTCGTCGTTGAGGATGCACTCGAACTTACCTAAACTCGCATCAGTTATGAGTTGATGGAAAAGATGTTTATTCGAGTGATGTTGCGGATCTTTCCCTTCACCAGTTTTCAATAAGACATCTGCGTTCTCTTTCGTCGATTTATTCTCCGACCATTTGTTCGCTCGAATCGTTTCCGCTCGCAAAAGCGCGAAACAGCGGTCATTAGGAATTGACGAAAATGGCGATAAAGTGGTTTGCGTTAACTGTTGTCCATTTGCACCTTTCAAAGGATATGTGTAGATGTGAGAGATGGTGCCAAGAACAGAAGGAGACGCCATTCGATACGACACTCTCTCAAGGATGCGAGGACGATGATATTACGAGTGCAATAAAGTGAAGGAGGTAGGTGATGCGAAAAAGATAGAGAGTTGTTGTATTCTACCTAGGTACATTATTTATTCACCAGTTCACTTTCTCGATGCTATATGTCGCGCTCGTTACGCCTAAGCCTTCTGGAATATCAGCTCCAATTCTCACGTGATCTAAAGCACCACTTAGATTTGCTATGACCGCATTTGTTTCGAATTGCCTCGTCACTAGGTCTCTCAAACGCTCCATCTTTTCAATTGCACGAGCATTTCCTGCAAACGCCGGTAACCCAACGTCCAACAAAGCTGACGACCACTCGATGGCTTGTTTTAATGACGGAAATTTACCTTTATACTTCTTTGCGAAGTCAAAGTTAACTTCATCGTCAGGGTCGAATCTAGAGTTCTCTTCGTTGTTTTTGGCGTCGACATTCTCTTTGTCCGCGGTATCTTTCTTCGTGTTGAATTCACCCTTGAGCGTTATTACGTGGAATTCTACCCACTCGACAAGAAACGACAAAAGCTCCACCGCATCTTCGTTGGATAAACCTTTCATCGTCACAAAAGCGTCTTCGCGATGGAACATCGATCGAGCAACGATTGTGTGCAGCGGTTGCGCCCAGGCTTGGAAATTCTCAACCGCAAACGTCCAAATTCTACAATCATCCAAAGCCGCACGCAACTCGAGCTCTTCGCAAAATCTATGCTGTTTCGACAAGCCTTTTTTCTTAGGACCGTTGCGTTTGTCCGCGAGGTTCTCGCACAACTTTACTTTTCTCAGTGCAATTTTTTTATTCCTGTCATGCAATGATTGGAAATTGAGGCCCGACGATGTATTTTTTTTCGCACTCATGCATGCGTCTATAATGCGTCGTAAATCTTCTGGACTCACCCACCACGCAAAGATGCACATACTTATGGCATCAATTAATCTATCGTCTTCCAAAAGCTTTTCAATGAGACCTATGCTGCTCATTGCACCGCCTAAGAGTAAACCCCTCGAAAAAGCCTCGGATAAATAATCCCATTTCTTCAAAGTCCATGCAGCTTTGATGGCGGCGTCTATACAGTGCGGTGCAATGAGAGCACCTGTGCGAATGTTGTTTGAACTTGGATTGTTCCAACCGTGATGCACGGCATTTTTAATTTTATCTTCTTTCTCTACGCTATTGTCAGACTCGTAATCTTCATCGTCGTAATCAGAATCTTCGTTACTTTCAAGTTTCTTAGTCTTCTGAGACGAAGCAGCAGCTGAGGCACCACCACCTTCTCCCGTTCTTTTCAATCGTAAAGCTTCTTTTGTTTTCTGTTCGTTCTCATCAATCCATTTTATGGCTTCTTTCACGTGTTTGTTCGCAAAAATCTCCAAACCTTTAAGCATTTGCTTTTCCGTTCCGGATTCTAACATGGCAATGAAATCTTCCGCCACTTTTTCTTGTTTCCGCATCTCTTCTTGATCCCACAGCATGTTAATATCGTTACAGGCACCCTCAAAATTCCTTTCTTTTGGAAGCTCTTTCCAAACTGGTATCGTAATTGCTTTGCATTGCGGTTTTGTTGCCACTTCAAACCCACTCGAACTAAACGCGCGTTCCGCTGCTTCTGCTTTCTCGTTTCTCAATTTTCCAAAAACGTCTTTTTGCAATCCCGCTATACATACCCGCAAACAAAGCTCTTCGAGTTCTAAACTCACGGAGTATATTCTATCGCTCAAAGAGACGTACAGGTCGCCACCGAACGAGCTTAAAGAAACTACTGACGTTGTTTCCGAATCAGGTATTTCAATAAAGCTATGAATGACGCCGTAAAGCTTATCGATGATTGCCACGGCAACGTTGTTGTTAGAGTTCTTTTCGTCGTTTTTGATTTTTGCGGCTACGGCGTAGTATCCTCCACCGATGCTAATAAAGTCAAACAACAACCCATCGTTTTCTTTTGTTGCTGCGGCTGTCTTTTTTGTTTTTTTCTTCGATACTTCTTCTCGTTTAATTTGTAAGCCATCGAAAACGCGTTCTTGAATGATAGCTCCATCCTTAAGCTCATGCGACGTCCACACGCCATTCGACCACAAAAGACAAAAATGTTCGTCATCAAACGATACTTTGACTACTTTACTACTCTTCGTGATGCTATTCTTAGCCATAGCGTCGCTTTTGTCCAAGTTCACTCTCACTGGTTTCCACTTGGAAACGCGTTCCATAAGTTTCCGCCCAGAAAGTAGCGTTCGATCGACGGTATTTTCCTCTTGTTGCTGATTCTCTGGAATATCTAGTTCTTTCACGGTATATCTCACAACCTCTCTCTTTACCACTTGTTCTCCTAACATCGACGCCAAAACTACGATAACATCGCCGCTCTCTGCGTTCCCACTCGTCGCTTCGACCGCGATACTCATTTTATTCTTCTTCTTGTTCGTTTTTGATGTAGTTGCTTCTTCTTCTTCTTGTTCTTCCACATCATCGTTATCATCGTTGTCATCTTTCGCATCTACGGTGCCAACAATAGCTCCTTCACTATCGACGATGTGTAAATTCCCCTCTTCTCCGTCGATAATCACGCACCCGCCGTCAAAACTCGCAAAAAATTCTACAGTCTTGTCTCCAAAACTCGTTTTCCCACCGGCGGCGGCGTCGTCGATCGATGCGTGGTAGTTTGTCTGGTCGTCTCGCCACGATAAAACCGTTACTTGGCTGCCAGCACTACCGCCGACGTTTTGCTTCGTGGTCCTTTTCGTACTCGCCGTCTTCGTGCATCCGAAATACGTCTTCGTCATCCTATCGTACACGCACGGGTGCGCGAATTTCACGCTCGAATTGTGCGATGCTCTCCACGAGCGGAAAAAGTGTTCTGTGTTTCCAGCGCCTCGAGCGTTCGTCGTTTTATACAGGAGCACGCCGTCATTTTCCGCGGTCACCACGAGCGACCGAGCCGGTCCCAGCGTGCTCCCGACGATGGATGACGAAGGCACGTGGCACACCTCGGTCGTCGTCATGGTACGACTTGACCGATTGATTGTGACCCCGTTGGTGTTGGTTTGCGACTTTCTCTCTTTTATGTGTACCGTACCACCGAAATTAACAGTCACCCACACACAAAAATTCGTCAGGCCAGTTTTTTTCGAAAGGAAGACAAAAAAAACAAAAAAAAAGAGCGAAAAAAAAAGGAGAAAAAAGGAGGAGGAGGAGGAGGAGGAGGAGGAGAGAACTTTTGCCTCTCAAAATGTAAACGACGTAAAAAACGACGACGACCCCCCCCCCCCCCC
>VIAV01000079.1:0-12663 GCA_009618065.1 Bathycoccus sp. SAG4 | reverse complement strand
ATCTATCTATCTATCTATCTATCTATCTATCTATCTATCTATCTATCTATCTATCTAAATCTACCTCCCTAATCCCACCGAAAAATCATTAATTAGTTCCACGGCTGCGTTATGCGCCCTTAATATTTCTTTGTGTAAACTCTCGTCGTTTGCGACGACGACGGCTTTTCCTTCAGGTGAAAACACGCGCCTAAGATCATCGCGATTTCCCTCGTTGTCGTCTTCTTCTGCTCCTTTCGACTCTTTGCGTAACGAGAGTTTATTTCCAACCCCATCAGTGACGATCGCTCCAGCCTCTTCGCAGCACAATACACCAGCGGCGTGGTCCCACACGTTCATCGAATTTGTCCACGGTTTGTAGTGCACGAAGGCATCGCACGCGTTTACTGCTATCGCGACGTATTTAATCAACGACCCACTTCCATAAGCGATTTCTTCTAAACTTGATTCTGGTACCTTCCAACCGGCGTTTAACGTTGTCTGCTTTCCAACATCTGATTCCGAAATTGCAACGCGAATGGTACACAAATGTGACAGCAAACAGGAACGTTTCCATCTCGACTTCGAAACGTCTTCTCCTTTCGCTGCGGTAAACAGCTCCTTGGAAAAGCACCCTTTCCCTTTCACGGCGACTAATAACACTCCAGTCCCTCTTTCCCACCTTGGCGCTGCCAAACAACTTGCCAAAACTGTCCCATCTTTCCCATCGTGATACGACAACCCAATGCAATACTGCTCCGTAAACGTAAACCTCCCGGCTTTTGATTGAACCAACGGTTTCGCGAACGCCTTCGTCCCGTCGATTGGATCTAACACGAAATAGTTCTTTTTAGAAGAGTCACGACGCATAGAATCCTTTCTCGTCTTCTCGTTCGTCTTCTCTTCTCTGGGCGCGTACTTCGCGACTAATTCTTCCACCCGATCGAACACTTCGCCTTCGGTCGGGCACGTTTCCTCTCCGACCAAAAATTCCCCTAATGCCCCGTGTAACGTGTCACTCACCAACCTTTGTATCGCAAAGTCCGCGACGGTGACTAAAGAGTCGTCTTCTTTTCGCCGCGTCGCCATGCCCGACTCTCTGTCCTTCGCTCCATTCTTTTCGTCGTCCACTTCTCTCGCCAAACGCGCGGATGCAACGATCGCTTCGATCATAATTTCGACGCGTCGCGTAGCTTCATCATCATCATCATCTCCAAAGGTTTCCCCAACGAATGGGTGTAAAGTGTGATGGTCATGCCTCGGATCGACGCGACGGAGACTCACTCTTCGACGACTTTTCCCCGCAACACCACCGCGGGGAAAAGGACAAAAGTGGTGGAAGGCGGTCGTCGTCGCCAGACAGACGTCGACGAAAGCGCGCATGCTTCTTTTGGGTGGTTTGTGTGTTGATGTCACGCGCGCGCGTTTGCGATTTATAGAGATATAATGTAATCAGATATAATAAAATGAGAGATACAAAAAAAAAAGAAGAGGGTGTTGAGACCACAGTTCTTAAAAAAAATTCACCTACACACCTAAATATGAAACCCTCTACTACTAGGTAGTATTTTAGGGGTGTTGTAGAGTCAGGGTATCATACTATTTAGGTCAATGTAAGAACTGGTCTTGAGACTGGTGGTGTGTGTTCCAAAATGCCCCACAAAATGCCCCCCTTCCTCCCCCTCTATAATAAAAATGTGCACACAACACCACGCGTGTAGAACTTTGAACGTTGTGGCTTTGTGTTGATGTGGCCGACGAGTACTACTCCCACAACCACACTGGAATTGCTCGGCGCGATTGCCCGAGAATCGAAAAACCTCGCCGGGGAAATAATGTGTTGTGTCGAAAAACGCAACATCAAATGTCGCGTCTTCGTGTTCGATCTGGTGCCGCGCGCGATGCATTCGATCTGGTCGGCGCTGCATGGTATAGTCGGGGGACTCATCGCGGTGATTTTATCGATCGAACTCGCACTCGCGTTCGATGCGAGCGTGGTGTTTTTTACCGGACCGTTGTGCTTGATCGGATGTCGGCGGTTGATGACCCCTACGGAGATCGATGACGAACGGTTGAGGAGAAGAGCGGCGAAAGCGTATTATACGATGATAGGAACGTTTGAGCGACGACGGAAGAAGAAGAGAAGATGGAACACGATGAGGACCAAGAACAAAACAACGAACGAACAATCAGACGACGACGAAAATGATGATGATGAAGATGACGAGAAGAAAGAGAAGGAGCGCGTCGATCGACGTGCGAGAGAAGCGTGGAGGAACACGCGGACGAAGCAAAAGGAAAAGAACGATCCACAGTTTCGGCCGTTGCCGGAACGTCGATTGTGGCCACACAGACCGGTGTTTATTCGATCGAGCGCGAGAGAACCGAGTCAACGGTGCATAAATAACTCGTGGAGCAAACTGAAGAAGGATGTGCGAGAAGACGACGAGGCGAACGAAAGTGGCGAGGGAGAGAACAACAAGAAGGAAGAGGAAAAAGACGCCGAATGGAACGAATTAACAGACACGTGTCCAGTGAACACAGAATCTGCGTTGGAATTCGAAACGGATATTTTCAAAGGCAAAGTCGTCTGCAGATTTCTCGGCTTGGGAGGGGAAACGCCGGAGCAGTTTTACATCGAACGCAGTAAAATATGCAATAATATCGCGTTTCAGGTTGTCGTGCAAGGCGAATTTAAAGAACGGATACGGATGGATCAACTCGTCACTGGTGGCGAGTTTAAACGCCCGTTTCAAAATATTCCTCCGAGAACGATCGTATATACCGGTCAAGAATTGTTTAAAGTCATCACTCCAGGATTAGCGTGCGACGTGACCGCGGACGAGCCATATTACTTGGCTCTTCTCGGCGGACTCGTGTCGCAAATGAGCGTAGAAACGAAAGAAACGGCACCGAATATTTTAGATTTTGAAATTCCTGAACAGTGCGATAAAATCGAAGGCAATGACGGTTTTTTCCAAAATGGAAAACATTTGAACATGCAAGCGAGAGGGACGAGGCGCGTGAAAGAACTCGCCAATCCAGCGACGGCCAAAAAGTACTACTACGAGCCCGGGTTAATATATACCTTCGATAACATGCAAAGTTATTTACATTTAGACTCGTATAGCTTTGACGTTGGTAAAGTATTGACGCTCAAACTCGAGCGGCATCTCAACGGCCAACCGATTCAATTCTTCGCGAAAACCGGAGACGGTCGCTACGCGTTTTGTTTCGAAATGTGGCACGAAAAGTTGTTACCGTACGCTCCGGAGTGTAGCGAAGAAGATTACGTTACGTTTGCATTAGAAGGTAAGTCCATATCAGCTTGAATCAACACGTGGAATAGTTACTTAGTATATTTATAGCTAATATCTCGGTACAGACTTATCGATCGAACTGTATGCGTCGATGCCTCCTACGACGTTATGCACATCCTCAAAACCCAAACTCAACAACATTTGACACACTTTTGCACTCCTAATCCCCGCTTTACACATAACAATAGTCTTCTTCTCCGGATCGACGTCCATCTCAATCGTCATCTGCCACTTTTCGGCTTGAGATAACGGATACAATAAAAATCCGTCCACTTTGGCAATCGCAAACTCGTTCTCCTCTCTACAATCGATGAGATTGACATCCTTACTCGCCGCGTCCACGTATTGTTTTACCTCATCCACTCGAATCGATTGCATTTGTGGCACCGTTGCTCCAGATTCTTTCACATCTAACACTTTAATCAAGTGGTGCCCAAACTGCGTGGTGCAAAACGCAATCTCGTTTATCGGCGTGGAGAACGCCACCCGTTCAAACTCGGGCACGGTTTGACCTCGAGTGATATACCCAAGGTTTCCGCCTGTTGTTTGGAAAGAGAAGACATCGCGTGCGGTTGTGAGTACATGATTCAATGCGTGGTCAAAAACACGTCCACGCGCGCGAATTCACGCACCTCTCGCTCCGGATGGACATTTACTGTGCAATTTCGCTACGCCTTCAAACGTCTCCGCCTGCCCATCTAACAGGGCTTGAAATTCAGACAACAACGCTTTACCAGGCTCGGTCGCGTCCACGAGAATGTGCGCGACTTTCACCGCGCCCTCGTGATTGGCCTTTTCCGACGACGACGATGAAGCAGCAGCGGCAACAAAGAATCGCGCGGTTCCATTATTCGCGACGCAACGCGACCGGCTTTGTACAAAGCGCGCGGACATTGACGACGACGACGTCGATGGCGACGAAAACTGCCGTGTCGTGGCGTTGAGAAGCGTCGCAGATTTGGATGACGACGACGACGATGCAAACGTGGAGGTGGACGCTCTCGTGGACATTCGTCGCGCGGACTGCGCGCACATGGTGGATACACACGATCTCATCGCGTTTCTTTTCGACAAAAGTGTGAAGAGTTTTTATTCAAAGAAAAGGATATATCAAAATGTGAATTATATAACAAAAACCAGTCGTCGTCGTCGTCGTCGTCGTCGTCTACACTTCGTTGATCAACTTCACCCAGTTCTCGATGATCAACACACCGTTATCCGTAATAATACTCTCCGGGTGAAACTGGACGCCTTGAATTTTCGGGTACTTTTTATGTTTCACTGCCATGCACACGTCGTCTTCGGTCCATGCGACCGACTCTAACTCGTCGTGAGGGAAGTCGTCGTTGCTGATAACCAGCGAGTGGTACCGCGCGGCTTCGAATGGAGAACTCAGCCCAGACAAGACGGTACTCACGTCGGTTTTATGGAACACCGGGGAACTTTTCCCGTGCATTAACCCTAACGGTGCTCGCGTGATGGTTCCTCCGAACACTTGACCGATGCACTGGTGCCCCATGCACACGCCGAAGACGCCAAACTCGGGGCCTAATTTTTCCACAACTTCCAACGAAATTCCCGAATCTTCCGGCCTTCCTGGACCAGGGGAAACTAATATTCCTTTTGGGTTCATCCGACGGATCTCCTCTACCGTCTTCTCGTCGTTTTTAAACACGATCGGGTCTTTAATCCCACAATCGCCTAAATATTGGACCAGATTGTACGTGAAGGAGTCGTAATTATCGATGACCACGATCGGTCTCTCCTCGTCGTCCTTCGATCGCGCTTTTGCCAACGCATAAAAACCTTCTCCCCGCGACGACGACGACGACGACGACGACGACGACGACGACGACTTCTTCAAAGGGAGTCGTCCTCCCCGTCGCCAATTCGACTCCAATCCAATCGCTCCTAATCTCCAATCGCTACTCCTCCTACTCCTACTCTTACTCGCGCTAAAGTTTGCGCTCGTGCTGCTGCTGCTCGTCGTCGTCGTCGTGGTGGACGCCGGGCATACTCCTCTCATCGTTGTTATATCGAGACGAGTATGATGTATTGCACAACAAAGTTTTTCCGTAAAGGTGTGTCTCTTCTTCTGTTGTTGCACTTTTGTTTTTCTCTCTTTCTCTCTCGCGATAAAAAACACGCACGGAGAGAAACCCTAAATCCTTTCTAATTCCTAAACCCTCCGTTTTATTTTTTTTACGTTTTTTGGGGGAAAATTTTCAAAATTTTTTCTTCTCCATTTTATTTCTCTTTTTTTTCGAAACACAAAACGAAGAGGTGCGCTTAGCGCGTTTGCGACGACGACGACGCTTTTCAAAAGACGGACTTTGGTGGAAGAAGAAGAAGAAGAAGAAGAAGAACGACGACGATCGCAACAACAACAATGACGTATGGCGAGGAGGAGTGTTATTATTATTATTATTCGGAAGACGACGACGACGACGACGAAGGTTTAACGTCCGACGACGATTCGGACGTCGACGCGTTCGATTTGAATGAGAAAGAAGAGGCCACACCCGTACAAAGGGAGGAGGATTGTAAAACGACGAGCGTGGGGGTGTCTGTCGTCGACGCGCGGAAATGGCACCACCGGAAGAAGAAGAAGAAGAAGAAGAAGAAAACGATGATGATGCGAGGGAGAGGCGATTTGGGCGTGGAGAAGCGACGAGAAGACGTGGACGATGTGGATGCGACGCAACAAGTGAGAGGCGTGAACTGTGGGACCATCGGTCCTGAATTGGAAAAATTACGACGAGAACAAGGCGAAAATCGAGAGTATTACACCAAAGAGCATTTCGATCGACTCTACGGACGAGTGAAACCGTGGAATCGAGATCACAGACCAAACAAAGTGTGGTGCAAAGACATTCATCCAGCCGGAGTGACATGTACCGAATGCACTTCTTGCCATTTTTGCCGACAGAAGTCGTGCGACGTCAAGACGACGTGTCAGTGCGCGACGTGGGCGAAAGCTCCCGAAGGCGGGAGAGGGCGAGGCTCGTGGTGTGGATGGTGCTTGGAGATGCGGATGGGGGAAAATATCGAAGAAGCCATCGCGGACCCGGAATGGAGATGTCCAGTGTGCAGAGATATTTGTAACTGTTCGGGAGCGAACTGTTTGAGGCATAAGAGGCATTTGTTTCCGACGCAGCAATTAACGCGGGAGGCGGAGCAATACGGGTGGCAATCCGTCGCGCACTATTTGATTACCACGGCGTTGGTGACGGGGAAGGATGCACCGCCGATGTTGGATTTGCCGGCGGCGTACGTGAAGAGAAGACAACCAAAAGGGACGATGAACAATGGTAAGTTTGGTTCTTCCGGGAAGAATGCGACGAACGGCGGCGAGCGAGCGAGCGGTAAAAATAAGGAAGAGATGGAACGCGAACGCGAGGCGGCTGCTTTACGAAGAGAGATTGAAATGAAAGTCCGAATGGCGTTCGGTGCCGTAGATGGAGAAGAGGAAGACGAGGAAGATGGTGACATGTTGAATAGTGTTGGCGATGGAGACGGCGGCGCTCAAAGGAAAGCGCAACATAAGCGCACGATCACGAAGAGGACTTCAAATATTGCTAATACTACTACGTCTGCGGTAAATGGAGAAGATAATGACGACGTGCATGAAAAAGATGTAATTATTGGCGGTGGAGAAGGTACGAACGATGAACAACAACAAAACAAATCTGAAAAAATGCCAACCATCACCACTATGTTCAAACGGTTCGCGGACAAGAACAACGGCGCGTTCTTATTTGCCGCATCCTCGGACGACGAATCCGAGCTCGATTCCACTGACGGTGAGTTTGACGACGAACTTTTAGCGCAGCAACAAAGAGAACGTCGAGAAAGGTACGAATTGGATTTGAAAAACAGAGGAGAAGAAGAAGAAGGAAGAAGAGCAACAGAAGAAGAGGGTACTCACATTCGTGGAGCAGCTGTGGGAGGAGCGGCAGACGATGATGACGACGATGTCATCATCACGAACGACGGTGAACCCGTAGAACGTGTGAAGAAAACTGTCACTAGCACGTCCGTTCCAGGCCACAAAGATGTCGAGATAATTGGCGGGGAACTCAAGCCACCGTGTCAGAAACAAGACGCACGGTACCACGACGAGACGAACGAGGAGATGGAATTCTTTCAGCGAAGGCGCGAGCGAAGAAAACGTCGTCGAGCGATCCAATCAGTCGCTCGGGCGAGATACGTCAATGCAACTACTGGCAATGCTGTACCTCCAAGAAGTGTTGGACCGGGAGGAGTGAATATCAACCGACCCGGCCAAATACATCCATCATCTACTGACGAATCTTCTGCGGCTGTTTTGCAGCCTCCTGGCGTTCCAGAGCAACAAAGCGAGCAGCCGCAACAACAACAACCTCCAGCGAGCGAGACGACGACAACTACTACTACAACTATTTTCCTCGGTAGTACACAAGATGTTCCACCTGAAGAAGCGTTATCAGCCGAAGCTGCGGTATCTGAAATGCGCCGCGAAGACGAAACGCAAGCCGATAGAGCGGACGCGCAAGAAGTGGAAGAAGAACGGCGCGTTTTGAACACCGCCTCCTCAACTCCTGGCGAAGTCGTACAAATTTTGCGCGAATTCGTCGAGTTAACCTCACCTTCAAACGAGACGTTCCAAAAGCGAAACATCGAAGAAGCATCGTTCGAGGTATTCAACGAGAAGATTATTGCTTCCTTAGAGCGCGCAGAAGCTTTATTATTCACGAGCGATGAGTCTGAGTTGCGCGCGTTTTACGCATTGTGTCTTCGCGCGAATAAATACGCGCCATATATGAAACGCAAGAAAGTATCCTCGTTACGCATCCGTAAGAAAATCGCTGATTTAATCAACGATGAGGTAAGATTTCAAACGTTTAACGTTTCGCAGCGCGCGACGTGTTTACGCGCGTCGTTGAGGTTGATCGAGCGCTACTGGTCGGGCAAAGATTTAGACGTCTTCAGAGTGAGCGACGAAGAGGAAGACAATTGTATGTTTGACGACGAAGTCATCACCGATGACGATGGAAATACCTTTCGGGGTGAGAAAACAACCAGTGAATTCATTAGAGAGCGCGCGTGTTACGCTTTGGAGAGTTGTTTACGTCTCGTGTCTGTTTGTAGTGACGAGTTCGTGTTGGCAAGAGAGCGCGAAAACTGGATAGCGAGCCGAAAAGTGCTCAATCCATCGTTAATGGACGAAAGCGATTTAATCGCACCGGAAGTAAGCCAAGAGTGTCAAAAGCGAATAGATGATGCAACCACACGAATCATGGCGGAGTACGAAATCGAAAGGGTGCGTCGAAACGAGTCAGTCATTGTTTGTTCTCCAATCTCTGCAGCACCGCCGCCGCCGCCCGTCGCCGATGAAACTATCCACTTGCAAAGACGTGCGACAGATATCGCCATTGCGACGACAAAAATACTCATGGAAACGACTGAGTCCACGCATATTCTTTTGCTCGCTGCGTTATCCGTTTTACGTGTCGTCGTAAAAGGGTTGGCGTTTACGCCTTCGCACGGCGCGTTCTTACGCTCCAAGGTGCTTTCAAATACCATCGGCTCATTTGTCTCACCAAAACATCCTTTCCGACCAAAAATTCGCAAGTGTGCTTTAGCTTTAATTTCCGCGTGCGTTTCTCGAGGCGAACGGGATTGGCTCGAAAGTCGTTCGGAGGAAAACAAAATCGTCGCCCAATCGTCGGCGAGATTTTGCTGGCCTCACGTTGCCGATTTATTGCGAGAAAACGAAGATGATTACGAAAACGTGGAAACCATGCACGACAAGAGCGGTGGCTACTCGTCGGCGGTGAATCGTGCAGCTACAGAAACGGCAGCCAGGACGCTCAATTTACTCGTCAAATCCGGCATCTGGCCGTGGGGTAAAGCCGAGCTCGCGATTTCTCACCCGTTTGCGCCGAAAGATTTCTGGAAACTAGCCAATCCAAGAAAACGCGCGAAAGCGTTTCGATTGTATGCGAGACTGGTCGATTCGACGCCGGTTTTACGCCTAGGTGTTGGTGCACCATTGTTTAAGTTATGGGCATTGTGCGCCATGGACGTTGCCGCTTCCGAAAAAGGCGAACGACGACAGCAAAATGCGCTTTTGCGAGCCAATGGATTACACCGGGCGAGAGCACGATTGGCGAGAGCATGCGCGAGACACCCGCGATTATTTGACGCGTTTGCGTCGTCGTCGATGTTAAAACGCGAAGCCATGGACGCCCGAAATACTGCTGGAGTTCTCAAGCGGAGCTCTTGGGTTGTTGAATCCTTAGTTCGATGTTGCGAAGTCAGCGGCAATCCGATCGCCGCGGTGGCTGCCACCAATGCCTTACAAGAAGTCTACGACAAACGCGTGCAAGAATGTTCGGGGCGTGCGTCTGCGAATAAATTGAGATCGTTTCGAATCGGCTTTAAAGCGGTCATGGCTGCCGTGTACTCCAGAAACACGGACTTAAAACTCTTCGGCGTGGAACCGCGCGTCAAAGCGTTGCGCATGGCGCTCGAAGAGTTCATGTCCATCTTATTTGAGGAATCAGATACGTTACAAGTGGACACCATTCTCGAAGGTTTAATAAACAGCGCTAAATCTTTAGCCATTTTCTTTTCACTGGACAACATCGCGTGCTGCAGCTTGTTGAAACAGCTCTGTTACGCATGCGTTGAACGGACATACGCAAAGAAAGCGACTCGACAAAAATTTTCGCGCGGCTTTTTCTCTTCCCTGTACGACGCCTCATACATCGTCGACAACAACGTTGACATTCGAAACAGCAGAGAATGTATGCGCTCGGCTGTACTATTGGGTATTTTGGGAAATTGCGTGGGATCTGCTCGAAATTTAGCTACTGTTCGGTCCGCGAACATGGCGTGCGAGAATTGGGTGTTGGCGTTTGAAACCGCCATGGAACGTTCGTCGAACTCCGAGGATCAATACGACGATACCAATTTTCTCTTCGCAGCGAACGAAAATTCATCGCTGCTTGGACAAATGTGCGTGTATTTTGTTGAGGCGATTTTACCACCTGTTTGTGCCGTAGGTCGAGGCGCTGCGCCACCGCCAATTGCCGTCGCGGATCCGAAAATCCGTTCCATGTGTCTGAACGCGCTGATTTTACTATTTGAAAATAAAAAGGCACCGTTACATTTCAAAACGAAAAGTGACTACCAAAACGCTCCAGTTTGGGTAAAGCACTTTACCAAAGCGTGCATGAAAACGTGCACTGGAGAAATTGCGGCGTACTTGGGAGGATGTAAAGATTTTTCTCAAAGCCGAGCGCGAGACGTTGTGGCGACGCCGATGACCAGGGCACACGCTATGGACATTCGACAAAAAATGCTCGAGTCGATTACGAGAAACCACGCTCAATCCTATCACTATCTGGAAGAGGCGGCGAGAGCATTCCGTAAACCACCCGACCAAGTGCACGTGTTGAAAGAAAATGGTCTCGAAGAAGAGCGCGTCCCGCGCCCGTCCGTGTGCGCCATGCGTTTCCTCACTCGATTTTCAAAAATTTCCAAGTTTTGCGCGATAGAAATAATGAATAAAGTGGTTCCAGTCATCGAAGGGGCGTTTAAATACGGCGATTCGTTCAATAAGACACAAATGGACGGTCCTTTGCACGAGTTGCGGCACGCGATTGAAGGCATGATGAAACAGAATGTCGAAGAAGATGCTGATGAAGAAAGGAAACGACCGTTCCATCATCGTCGAGAAGACGAGGACGTGGAAAACGTCGATCCGTACATCAAGAAGGTCAAGACAGAACCGGTCGAGATTGACGACGAAGAAATATTGAAAGTCAAAACCGAACAAACTGTGCCGTGGTTCGAACGTTGCGACCGAAACGTCTTGTACTCTTTGACTCGAACTGATTTTGCCACCATCGCTTTGCGAGCGAGCGACGCGCAACCATTTACGATTGTCGGCAAATTATGCTCTCGCGAACCGAAAACCGGCGTGACGAGTAAAACCAATCCGAAAACGAACCGAACGTTTGACATGCTTTTCGTCACCTTGGAGAACGAAAAAGGATTGAAAGTTCGCGCGCAATTGGTTGGCAAAAGCGCACGCGTGCTCGCGGACGCCTTGGACGAGCTCAAGAAGAGAGCTATCGAAATCGTACGTATTGAAGGCGTCTTGCCGCAAAGGAAAGCGGAAGTCAAACCAGGATTAGCGGCCTTGGTTTGGGATCCGAAAGGTGCGTCGAAGATTTCTGTATCGAGCTTTGATTAATGAAAATACGGTTGTAACTGCTATATTTAGTAGATGATCAAAAACTCAACTCCTTTTCTTTTTCCGCGCGCTCTTTTATTAAACTACATGCAATCCGTCTTACACAGCGGACACGTTTTGTACTCCTTTAACCATGGCCGCAAACACTCCTCGTGAAACGCGTGTTTACATTTCAACTCTAACGTCATCTCACCTTCCTCGAATTCGCATCGACACACCGAACAACAATATTCTTCCTCTTCATCTCCTCCTATATTTTCGCCGCTCGGACCAGACCGGGTGAACTTTTTCAGCGTGCAAAACTGCTTAATTTGCGATCCAGACATGCCCGTCGCTTGCCTTCCGACGCACTCTCCGAGTTGCAATAACTCTTCGTACGTCATATTATCTGGATCTGCGATGTCGTCGTCTTCTGGCGAAATGTCTTCACTTTCGAGCATCGCGTGGCCTTGCGTCGTCTGTTTAGCGGTCAGAGACACCCCGGCGTACGCCAACATCCTCTCCCGGTGCGCTCTTTCTTCCTCCTCCATGAGTTTCCTCGCCAACGCTTCCGACGGGTCCATTCCCATCTCTTCGTCTTCACTCGTCGTCGTTTCCTCTTCCTCCGTGTCATCTGCTTCAACCTGCGTCACTTCTCGTCCTCCTCGTCCGACGCTTCGAAACGTGTTCGTCCCGAGCGGCGACTCCTCTCGAGTCGGCGAAACCGCTCGCGTGCTGCTCTTCGAATTATTACTCGTATTAATCGCGTACTCTTCCTCGTTTGTGCTCAATTGCCGGTTATTCGTCGTCGCGTTTTCTTCCGACTCCCCGTTATTAAACTGTAGCGCGAAATACGCCCGCTCTTGTTCTTGCAACACCCGCGCGAGCGCCAGGTCTGGGTCCTACATTTTCAAAGCATACAGTAAAAAAAAGAGGTGGGGGTACCGACCAAGGTGAGAATTGGAAAAAAAAAGGTCAACGAACCACTCATGAAAACACGATAGATGATGATACCTCCTCCCCGCTGGTGGGCGCGCGAGCGTTCTCGTCGTCGTTCATTGTGTCGACGACGACGATGCCTCTCCTTTTTGCTGTTCTTTTCGTCGGTTGTTTGGTCTTCAAAGCGTCTCCCCTTTTCTT
>VIAV01000078.1:0-12700 GCA_009618065.1 Bathycoccus sp. SAG4 | reverse complement strand
AGCGAAGAAAGTGAATGGGAAGAATATAAGAGGTCGAACATGTTTCTTGGACTCGCTAATAGACCTATATCGGATTTGAGAAACTTCGCGCTTAACTCTACCTTAAATGCCATAAACTTTGTAAACAGTAAGGTTTTGCTTTTAGAATTCTTCGAGGAGATGTTCATGTTTTGCAGCGAAAAAGTCGAACCGGTTATCAGGGCTCACAAGCAGCACGTTGGACGCGAGAACGAAGAGTGGCTTAACATCGTAGCACTCGAGTTTAACTTAGTGCTGGTATATAAAGATATAATACGCAAAGCCCTGTTAGATTCTTCATCCGATGAGAACGATGATATTGATATTTCTCTGGGAGATGGTATCAGTGCAAGAAGAAACGCGTGCGCAGAAAATTTGAGGCTGCACGTCGTTCTGAAATTCTTGAAAGCAAGAATCGTTGACTCGTGCAAAAGAATGCATACAAAGGGGGTAGTCGGGTCGAGGAATGAACTAGATTCGCGAAACCCGCACGCGCCGCATTTGCGATGTCTCGATATCACGATACAAGCTTTGTATGACTATTATTCTCGGAATCCCGTTGCGGAACCGAGTTTCATTGCGAAAGAAATTATCACGCATACGTGCGAAGAATTATTCCGAAACAATGCTTTTGATTTGCTCCAAGACGACATTAATTTAAAGCACATGTTCAACCACGATACGGTATTGGATGTGCATGATCGAATGGCATACAGCTTTGAAGGTAAGATGATAAATCAATCTCGGGGCATGAATTGCTCAGAAATAATCGCTCTGCGTATTTCTGATATATTACATTGGAGTTTTCAAGTCAACGCCCGCGCCTGGATACTAAACGGAGACCAGATGCGACTGTATTCTCGCACGTACTCAATCGGTACTTTTAAGTTTGTGTCGAAGTTCTGCGATATCAGTTTATTGGAAAAGGTATTAACGTTTTCGCCGAGGAAATCGATTCTTTTTGCGGTGGAGATTTTTTTACTGCGCGCCGCGGACGTTAGGTTTCGATGGGTGGATTACGGTTTCACATACAGGAGCCTGGTTGAATTCGCAGAGAGATGTGTCGCCAAAGGAAAAGAATGTCCTGAATACTTGCGAAAACCTCACATTTTTGAAGAAATGAAGCAAAGTCTTCTAACTTCTGGCCCCGATGAGTTGCTTGAATCGGAGAAAGCGGTGTTGTGTCTTCGAGACGCCATGAATACCTTGGCGTATTTCGCGACTCGGCAAAGTCAGTCTCTTTTCTGTATTGAAACAGAAAGTGAACGCATTGAAAATTCAATCATCCATACTGTGGCATTCAAAGAGTCGATGAGAAATGGGCCGACGTACTCAAACATTCAGTCGGGATTATCAGTGTACCTCGGAGAAAGCTTCAACAGCGGCGGCACAGAGAAAGATTTAGATGATTATCTCGAACGCTTGTGCATCGTCAGTAAACCGTTGACATCGACAATGCTACAGCCTGAAAGTAACGCGTTTTCAATGCAGGTCACGTACAAACTTAAAGAAGAGAGTTGGGCAAAATTCAACGCGTTTCACATCGATTACACGGATGAAGAACGTGACGCGGCTAAAGCAAACGCGATTCAAAGAAACTCTGATTGGACTCCCATCAATGAGGCTTGCACACGAACAGATGAGGACATGCACTGTTCTTTCAAGTTTCGATTTAGCGTAAGTCCCGTTGTTGCGTTTATTTGCTCATTATCTATACGATTGTCCGCGTTTAACGAGGATCAAAATCCGATTTACGATGATTTAGCGGTTGCAGCGTTTGCAATCTTGGACGACGCAATGCGCAGTATTTCTTCTCAATTCACGACATCGTCGAGATCGAATCTTTTGAAGAGATTCCAAGGAGCTGTCGATAGTTATAGTACGAACGAAGTTATGTCGACCGAAGATGAAGAAGTCCTGAGTAAACTCAAAAATTATGTGAAAGCCTGCGACACGTATTTCAACGAAGATCTCGAAACTTTGAAGGACGGTTTTAATTCTAGAACAGTTGATCTCTTTTCAAGAATTAAGGACAACGAACAACATTCTGGTTCTAAGTTTGAGACAGATGTGCCCGAAATTCCGGAAGAGATTCGCGAAAGTGAAATAGAGTTTATTCAAAATTGGTCCCGTGTGTGGCGCGAGTACGCTTCAACGAAACGCGAATGCGTTGAGTTTATAAAATATCTCAACAACGAAAGCTTTGAAAAACCATGTTGTAGCGAGCTAGGTTCGGATAGTTTGGATCTTTTGATAGAAGAGTTGAAAAAAATGGTCGCCATTTGGAAAGAGAAAAACCAGGCAGCGAGAACACTCAGAAACGGCTTAACGTTTTGCGAAGCCGTGTACCTTCTCGCAACAAGGGAGAAGAAAATAAAATCGAACGAAGACATTTTACGGCGAACAGCGATAAAAGTTGCAAAACGCATGCGAAAGAATGATAATTTGTGTCTTCTAGATGTGCAAACGTATAACGACATTGCGCATCGAACGGGCGCGTTTGCTAGAGATGGATCACTTCCTTCTTCCTCTAACGAAAGAGAACGCGACGGAAATTTTGGTGACAAGGAAACTGTAAAACAAGAAAGGAAGGCGCGTCTTAAAGCTCGACAGGAGCAAATGATGAAAGAAATGCGCGAACAACAACGAAAAGCTTCACAGGCACTCGGCATAAGCGACGATGTGAACAATGAGGAGGAGAATGGTGCTTCCAACACCTTTCCTTCTCCCTCTTCCTCCTCGGTGTGCGACGTGTGTGCCGGTTGTGGTAATCCGATTAAAGATGATGATTTTGATGCGTGTCTAATTTCAAAGTTTATGCTGGTAAATCATGCAGATGTACTAAAGCGAAATGAATTCGACCGGCGAATGAAACAAAATGGTGCAAAGTACGACCCTGGTACTCTAGCTGAAAGAAAATCTCGCTACGACGATGAATTTGCCCAAATGGCTGGTCACATTACTCGTGACACGTGTTTGTCCGTCGAGACGGGTGGCCTCATCGCTCAATCTTGTGGTCACAAGATGCATTTAAAATGTCTTCGAAATCATAAAATCGCTACTGGGGCGCAAGAACCAGGACAAGGTGAGATATTGAAGGAAATGCAAGCGAGCGTATTTGTTGAAGGCGCGAACGTGTTCGGAAAAAATGAAACCAATACAAATGCAAACGGTCAGAGTCAGAGTCAGAATGAAGCCACCAACCGTGTAAATGCTGCTATTTTGGAGGATGGTGCTTTAGAGAACCCCGATGATATCATTGCCGAACAGCAACGCGAACAACTTCGCCTCGAAGAAAATACTTTGCGGGCAAACGGAGAGGAACGTAGGAGACAAGTTTTCATTAGGCGCGAAAACGGCTTGGTCAATGGGCAATTTCATTGTCCTACGTGTCGTCGCATTTCGGACTGCGCGATTCCTATCCTTGAAGATATGTCAAAATCATCAACAAAGAGTGTGGACGTTAGCGGCATGTGTCGTATGGAGCGGGCACTGTTAGAACGTGAGCTCGTCGAATCAATATTTTGGAACCTCGCCAACGCCGACTATGGAGGCACTTTGCGCCTCGCGTCATTACTATCATACGCGCGTAAGTTTGTTTTCTTGCACCCGCACATGCAACACGCGGACAAATTGGACATCGATGCTTGCATAAAAAACGCGATATCGGGTTTTCAATACGACGGGAAATCTGACAATCTTAAGTATAACTGCAGTACAGTGGAAGATCTTACCCTTTTGACTACGAGAAGAGATTACAACGCGTTGTGGAAGAGTGCGATCGCCGGTATTTGTTTTTGCGAGCTTGCACTGCGTCCGGCACTTTCTTTGACTGTGCCAACGTATGCGGAACACGCACCTGAACGTGACGCGCTTCCTGCCGTGGGAGATGAAGTGAATAACATATCCATTGATGCCACTTGGCTGGCGTCTATTTCCATTGCAAAATTGGCGTTCGCATTTATGAATTATTCATCGAGAGCTTCTAGCGTGATATTACACCATAATCCGATTTTCATGAAAGAAGAGAATGACGTCGGTTTAGTGGGTTCTAACAGATTTACGTTATACATGACTCTTTTGAGACTGGATCTGCTGAAAGAACCCGGGTTTTCATCGCTTTTTTCCAAAGAGGAAAAAGCAAAATCAGAAGAAATATTGAAGGAGATGAAAGACTCGATATATCTTCTGATGGATAACAGTCGATCACATCTATCCCAGTTTGAGTCGGTCGTTCAATCTGGTGCTATGGAAGTCATGCATTTTCCTTCGTCTCATCAGACGAAAAGATATCGGAAAATAAATTCTTCCTTAGTAGTCAAAGGATACCTCGCGGGCGAAAGTGTCCGCACCCTTAAAATGACACGGCCGGACGAAGGGGAACGCTTTATACCGGATACAGAGAAATGGGAAGAGAGTGGAATGGATCCTTTTCTTGAATTTGTGCACACAATGCTATGGTGTTTTGAGACGATTCGCCACGATTTCTCAAAAACAGAAGGCGTGCCGTATGACCCCAATAACCCACCGCGCGAGCCTTGGCCGCCTCAGAAATTTCTCGATGAGAAAGACATCGAACTATTTTTGACGCGCTTGAGAGAGACTATCTTAGCGAATTTTGCCTCCTGTAACTTCATTACCGATGATGACAAAAGGGAAAAAATATATTTTCTCCGATCAGATTTGGAATATTTTTGTTCGTTACACTTTAGAATGGGTGCATTGATTGACGCTGCGAAACGCGTTTGGACGACGACGAGTGATGAAACTGCCGGCGAAACTTCGGGTCGAATAAAAATGCCAAGAACATACGATGCAGAGGGTATCGATTGCATACTTTCTCGCGCTCTGTCATCCGTATCGGGTTCTGAAACGCACCCAGAAATCACCGTCATATCTGCAAATGAAGCCTCCGAAATCTGCGGCATCTCGCGCACCGCAGACCCAAACACGTTGAAAATGCCTTCGCTGATCAAACCGCCGAAACGTCACGAAGACCTTCTGCTCGCCTCAAAAGTTCCGTGCAAATGTTGTCAGCGTATTCCTGAAGTTGCTGCTATGTGCTTGCTCTGCGGCAATATCTTCTGTGCCGCCGATGAACTCTGCGTCCCAAAACTGTGCACCACAGGAACAGAGCCAAACGCCTGGAACGATCCAAACACTGACGAATGCAATCTCACGCCGTTCGATGCCGTAACGCGCAACATCAACTACACTCGCACGCGCCATAAAGGCGAATGGGGTCTATACAAACACGCGCGACATTGTGGTCAACGCACATGCGTTTTCATCCTCCCTCAACTCACTAAAACGTTGATCCTCGACGACCAGTACGCGCGATTGTGCCCGAGCCTGTATGTCGACGCGCACGGCGAGGAAGACGAAAACTGTCAAAGAGGTGTTCAACTCTTCTTAGTGGAAGAGCGATTCAAAATTATAGACAACGCGTGGAGAACGGGCGCGTTGGTTTTTCAAGGAGGCTCGTCGCCGATGTTGAAAGGACAGAGGAGCATGGCCACGCAATGGTAGTTCAACAGCACGCAAGAGTCGATAAATATCTCCTTTTGGAAGCATCATCATCTTTTTCACAAAAAAAGAGCAGCGACTTTTCTTTCCCGTGTACGTGTAAACATGATCATCTTACAAACGCACGCGTAGAAAACCGTCGTTGACAATGCCGTCCTCTTCTTTCCCTTCTTCTCCGCCCTCTTCGAACGCGAACACCTTCTCCTTCCCATACTCTCCTCCGTACGAACAACAACTCTCCTTCATGTCGAAAGCGTACGAGTGCTGTAAAAACGGCATTCCAATCGGCGCGTTCGAGTCTCCAACTGGTACTGGGAAGACGCTATCGATTTTATGCTCCGTGCTGACGTGGATGGAAGATCGGAACAAGCTCTTGAGAGAAGGGTTGATGGAAGAGGCGGATGGGAAAGTGAACGAGAGGTTCAAAGAGAAGGAAGATGAGAAGCAGAAATTAGGTGAGGAGGAGGAGGAGGAGGAGGAACCGGATTGGATGAAAAATTTCGCCGACGCAAAGGAATCGAAAGAGGCGATGAACACGTTCGAAAAACGAATGAAGAAAAGGGAGGAAACGATGAAACGTATAAAGCTGAGAAAGCAAAGGAAGTTGACGAAGTTATCGAGCGAAGGGAGAGGGATGGATGGAGATGACGATATTGATGGAGGAGAGAAGAAGACGAAGTATCGAAGTGAAAAGAGGCAGAAGAGGGATCATTTGAGAGAGCATTTGTTTAGGAAGAGTGGTAACGAGAACAATAACGAAGAAGAGATGGAAGAGGATTGGCATAAAGATCCCGAGCAGTACGCTTTGTACGAGGAGCTGGAATTTTTACCGTCCGATGTGGAGAACGAGGACGCTGAGAAGGATGATTTAGACGTGTTTTCGTCGGATGATGAGAACGATAAGGATTCAGATTCAGATTCGGAGAGCATGCTACCTATAACGAGGATTATATTTTGCTCGAGAACACACTCGCAGTTATCGCAGTGTGTTTCTGAGTTGAAGAGGACGCGGTTTCGGGAAAGTGTTGCCTCCTCGGCGATTGCGTCGAGGAAACAGTTGTGCGTGAATCCGAAAGTGAACAACGGGGTGATGTCTGCGCAGAGGATCAACGAGACGTGTTTGGATTTGCGAAAATCAGCGAGTAGCTCGACATCGAAGACGATAGACAAAGAGAAGAAGAAGAAGAAAAAGAAAGAAAAAGGGTGTCCTTTTTTGGTGTCTCGGTCGAAGGCTACGCGAGCGCTGGCTGATCGTGCGTTGGTCCAACCGCTCGATATAGAAGAATTATCCTCCATGGCAACGAAAACGAAATCGTGCGCGTATTATGCCGCGAGACAAGCATCCAAAAATGCAGATATTATATTCATGCCGTACACGAGTCTCCTCGCTCCAGAAACTCGAGACGCCTTAGGTATTGAATTAGATCCAAAGAACACGGTGGTCATTTTCGACGAGGCACATAACGTGGCCGATGCCGTGAGAAGTTCGTCGAGCGCTTCGGTGACCAGACGCGACGTTAATCGTGCGATTAGCATGATTGAAAACTACATCGAACGTTTCAAAGAGCGCTTGACGGCTGATAATTTACGCGTTTTGAAGGTTCTCTTAAGCGTGGCGAAAAGATTGGTATCCGTGCTCACAATGAGTTCCGCAGAAAGAGAAAAGAAGAGTAGCGTTAAAAAACTCTCGTCTTTGAACAATTTTTTATTCAGCGCGAAACTAGATAACGTGAACGTGTTCGAGTTGGTTCGTTTTTTGAAACAAACGAAAATTGCTCATAAAATTGCCGGCTACGGCGAATACATCGAGCAAATGAAAGAAAATGACATCGACGCTCACACGAATAATTCAGAAGATCGAGATTGGAGTGGCGCTTGGGAAGGTGCAAGGACGGTTACGGAAACGCGAATGGAAACGCTTGATACAGGCAAAGGGCTGGAAGCAAGAGTTGTTACCGCAAAGAAGAATCAACACAGTGCAAATGTAGCTTCCGTTCATGCGATGGCAAATTTTGTCCACGTGTTAGGATCGGAAGATGCCGATGGACGCGTATTGGTAGAGAAAGTTTCTGGAAGCGAAGAGGAAGATAGCAGCGTCAAATTTGTGCTACTTGACGTCGCTTCGCGGTTCCGACAGGATATTGTGAAGAAATGCCGAGCAACGCTTCTCGTCGGCGGTACGTTAGCACCGTTTGAAGAGCTGTTGACGCAACTCATCGGATACAAGGAAAGTGGCGTATTTCCACCGGATGCAATGATTTCATCTTCGTCGCTTCCACCTCCACCAAAACCGATGTTGTTTTCTTGCGATCACGTGGTGGATAAGTCGAATGTGCTCCCTCTTGCCATAGCTAAAGGACCGTCCGGGAAGACGTTTGATTTCACCTCGAAAAATTTGAAGCTTTGCGAAAACGAGTTACTCGACGATCTCGGTCGAAGCATATTGAACCTATCGAAAGTGTGTGTAAAAACCGGGGGGATCATCGTATTTTTTCCGAGCTTTTCACTGATGGACCGATGTTTTCAGAGATGGCAGAACAATAACAACGCGAATACTACTGACGCCCCTTCTATTTTGCAAATGATGCGCAAAGCCGGGAAGACTGTGTTGGAAGAACCTCGCGATAACGCACAACTCGACCGCGCGTTAACTCAATTTTCCAACGCTTGCGGAGGAGAAAAACCAACGTACGAACTCGCCTCGAAAACAGGCGCCATTTTATTGTGCGTCGTCAACGGAAAGCTCTCGGAAGGCATAAACTTCAAAGACAATCTTGGACGCATGGTGGTCGTGGTTGGTCTACCATTCGCCAACAAGATGGACGAAGAATTGAGCGCTAGGATGCAGTATCTGGATTTACAACAGAAGCAAGTCAACGGTTCTTCTTCACCAGCAACAACATCGGCCGGTCAAGCATATTATGAAGCCTTGTGTGCCCGAGGCGTGAACCAAAGCGTTGGTCGCGCCATTCGTCACAAAGAGGATTTTGCAAGTATGATTTTCTTGGATCAAAGATGGTGCAAGAAGGATAAAAGGAATACACTTCCCGGGTGGATTTCGAGAGAATTAAAGGTTGTGGACGGAAATTTCGGCGAGGCGGTGAGACACGTCGCGCAGTTCTTCAAAGTGAAACAACAAATGTAGTTATAATAGCATAAAACGATGCATAGCTATAGTTAGACATGGTATTGAAATTAAGTGTATTAATATGTGCGCGAATTAGCTTACGCACACATGCTGCTACATTTATACTGTTATTTTAATACAGGAGCTCTCTCCCAGTCTCTTCCCTTTTCTAATACAATAATTTGCGTTCACTTTAAATCCTTCGAGCGCTTTCTTTCTTTATACATATGATTCAATTACTTACTCTCCCTCCTCGTCTGCTACCTCGCTCGTCCACAACGTCAAGTTATCCCTCAACAATTGCATAATCAAGGTTGAATCCTTGTACGATTCGTCGTCCAACGTATCCAAATCGGTAATAGCTTCGTCAAACGCCGTTCGTGCTAAAGCGCACGCTTTCGTTGGATCGTTTGAAATCTCATAGTGAAACACGGAATAGTTCAAAACTAACCCCAATCTGGTCGGATGGGTCGGATGTAACCCATTTTTCCCGCTCGCAATCTCCGTCGCTTTCTCGTAACTCTCACACGCCTTCTCCCCCGCTTCTTCTCTTCCCGGCGACGCTCGAAACTCGCTCAAATAACGATAATAGTCACCGGACATTTTGTAGTAAAACACCGACGTCTCCGCCGCGTCCGCACTTTCCA
Organism: Bathycoccus sp. SAG4; assembly: GCA_009618065.1. Taxonomy (NCBI): domain Eukaryota; kingdom Viridiplantae; phylum Chlorophyta; class Mamiellophyceae; order Mamiellales; family Bathycoccaceae; genus Bathycoccus; species Bathycoccus sp. SAG4. Next base: position 3,382 of record VIAV01000078.1, on the reverse strand, counting down.
ACTTTTCCATTCTCGGAATCAAATTCTCTTTCAACATATCGATAATCTCCGCGCATATTTTCTCCAATTCCTCCTCGACTTTCGAGCGGTAATCCGCAATCTTCGCCGCGTTTTCGTCTCGTCCTTTCGTCTTCTCTTTATCTTCCAAAGCCGAGAGAATTCGCCAGGACGCTCGGCGAGAGCCGACGAAGTTTTTGTACCCCACAGAAAGTAAGTTGCGCTCTTCGACCTGACATGTTTAGCAAATCGTCAGTACACGCACACGCTGGTTCTTCTCAACACAGAGAGATCGAAAGAGAGAGAGAGAGAGAGCAAGAAAGAAAGAAAGAAAGAAAGAAAGAAAGAAAGAAAGAGTTTAAAAATATGTCATGTGAGCGCGGCGGCGCGATTCCGTTCGTTGCATTTTCGCACGCCAAATCTCAACGTCTTACGTACCGTCAACTCGATGTCCGCTATCCCGCACAGTTTCTTCAAAGCCACGATCATTTCTGGGAGCGTCGCGCAAAAAAATAAAGTGAAAGAGGGTGGATGATGCATGAAAGCACCGGTCAGCGCGATCGTTCGGACGCGACAATATAGGGCCTCGCTTTGAGACGCGACGGCGATGCAACGAATTGGAACAACAAACAGACGCAAAATTCCCCCTCAAAAACAGATTGGATCGCGAATCCAATCATCGCCTTAGTAAAGACAAGAACGCGCTTTGGTTTCCGAAACCTACCGTCGTATCTTTCCGCTTGTTCCGCCAACTTGGCTTGGAACACGCACTTCGATCGCTCCGTGAGTTCGCTCATTTTTGTCTCGCCTATTTTCGCTCGAGGGAGGCACGTCGGAGAGCGTGTGCCTATGCGGCAGTGCCGAGTGCAGATGGAATAAAAGCAAAGCTTATGCGTCTAGGGTTTAGGGTTTATATTTAGAAAATGTTCTTTATTTGCTATCTATGTATGTACTACTACTGGTTGTCCCCGACGTCTTGGCAAAGTTCGCTTTGCGCTACTCCGTCTGCTTCGACGACGCGTCGGGTGGTTTCGACGACGCCGTCGCTAAATGCCTCGCCCTTTGTTCTAAAGCTTCCAAGCGCGAGTTCAGAACCACGGATCGGTCGAGAAGTTCGTCGATGGAGGAATAACTGGTGTCGGCGGCGGCGGCGCGCCGGCGGTTTTCGTCTTCGTCTTCGTCTTCGTCTTCTGAGGAGGAGAAGTAAGAGGAGGAGGAGGTGGTGGTGGTGTCTTCTTCGTTGTCGTCGTCGTCGTCCGAGTAGAAGTCGTCCGAGTAGAAGTCGTCCTCCTCCTCCTCCTCCTCCTCCTCCTCTTCTTCTTCTTCTTCTTCTACTTCTTCTTCGTCCTCCTCCTCCTCCTCCTCGACGTCGTTAACAAAGAACCGAAGTGGATGTGTTCTTTCCTCTTCGTGCAACCCTCTCTTCTCTTCGTTTCGATAGCTCCAAAACTTCTTCGCGAACGGAGGAGTTTCTGGTAAAGGCGTTCGACCTCGCGATGCCGTCGTCGTCGTCGTCGTCGTCCGTTTCTTCTTTTCCTTCTTCTTTTCTTTCTTCTCGGTTTTCGGTCGATGACTTTTCTCCAACTTCAAACCGAGCACCTCGTTCTCTTTCCTCGTCAATTCGAGCGCGCTCGTCGTTTTCTCCAGTAACCGTAACGTTTCTTTCATCGTCGCTTTCGTCTTCCTTTCGACCATTTTTCTCGCTCTTTCGTCCTCTTCCCTCGCGCGTCGCTTCGACGACGACGCCTCCTCCGCGCACAAAAGCCTTGTTTTTAACTCTTCTATTTCCCGGTCTTTCTTCGGCCCAGAGAAAGATATCGCCGAAAGAAACGAACGAGATGATGAAGTTGCGAGTTACGGAGCGACGAAAATTGTCGGTGGTTTCCTGATTATCTCGTGGGCAGTCGTTTTGGTGCTTATGGTCACCGTGGCGAGTCAAACTGATTATGACTCGAATCAGTACTCGCACTGGTTTGCGGCTTTTTTTAGAACTGGAAGCATAATTTTCGGTGGTGGACAGGTCGTTCTGCCTTTATTGTTGGATGATGTCGTTACGTACGATTCGAGTCAGCCGAACAACATCGCGGCGAATAGTTGGGTCACCGAAGACCAGTTTTTTGCCGGACTGGCGCTCGTGCAAGCGTCCCCCGGACCAATGTTTAACTTTGCCGCGTATTTAGGTGCCGTGATGGCGCAAAGAGCTGGAAAAAACGTCGTCGCGGGAGCACTGACGTGTTGGACCGGCTTATTCGGCCCGGGAGTGACGTTAATTTTCGGCGTCCTACCGTTTTGGGGTTATGTTCGCACGTTTCGGGTGTACCAAAAAATGCTTCCTGGTTTGAACGCCAGTGCGGTAGGTTTAGTCGTCGCTGCGGCAATGCAAATGTTTTTGAAAGTGCGAGAAAACTCACCCTTTCCGAAATTTGCAGTGGTTATCGGCATGTTGACCTTATTCGGAACGAGATACGTGAAATTGCCAAATCCGAAGCTAGTCGTTTTGCAAGCGCCTATAGTCGTCGCTTTCGGAGGTCTTCTCGGGATCGTTGCCTGGGCGACTGGATGCGATTAATGAGTCATCTTGTAATATTCACAATAGCTACTCGCAATGATCATATCCAACCATTTCTTCTATTACTTCTATTATACACTAACGACGGCGTCGTAATGCTCTCCTAGCGTGTACGATTCTTTCATGAACGCAACACGCAGCGGTAAAGCTTCTTCTCCACCACTACCACTACTACCACTACCCTCAACGACCATCTTCTCCACTTCTCCACCCGGTCTGACTTCAAAAACCTCCACATTCCTCTTCAACGCCCTAGCAATAGCTAACATCTCCACGTGGCCACCCCACTCCGCCGTCGATTCCACCTTTTCGCAATACTTCTCGAACGACCCAGCTTCCTCCACCTCTACAAACGCCTCGTATTCTTCTCTATTCTTCAACATCTCGTTCGCGCACATGATTCTCACTTCTCCGTACCTGCTTTCTTCTCGCATTCCCGCCACTTGTTCTGCCACAGCGCGATACAAACAGTGCCCATCCGCTTTCACCTCCCGCAACTTCAAATTTTGAGCTTCCAACGCTCGCGTCATCGCGTCTTCTTCGATTTCTTTTTTGGACGGTCCAGATTCGCGAAGTCTCGCGCGTTCCATCTCAATGGCTAATTCCCGCGCCTTCTCTTCCTGGGCTTTCTTCTCTCGTCGTTTCTGCGCTTTCGTTGGTCCTTGTTTCTTCTCATCGCGTTGTCGCTCTTCGTCCACATTTTTTCCCCGCCTTTCTTCTCGAACACCTGCGTCCTCCTCCTCCTTCTCTTCTTCTTCTTCTTCTTCTTCCTCTTCCGACACCGCGTCTGGACTTCCATACAATCGTCTCTCCAGT